>CM067219.1:74764075-74979767 GCA_034190945.1 Octodonta nipae
TTTCGCAAACTCGGGAAGACAGTACCCTTTCGTCTCGAAGAGATTGAAGCCGTGCCTCGCCGTGTCCGATTTCTGTAGGCTACCAAAATGGCGTTCCCTTAAGTTAATTTAGTTAGTTATCTATTTAAATAATACCACTTCCATCGTTCAGTCCCAAATGACTTCCGTTCTTTTTATATGAAGACGTCATTATTTTATTCTTCCAAATTGTTGATCATAAATATTTTCATCATTTGAGAAATTTTTGATAATAACTTATCTTTTATTATAAATCCCGGATTTTTTAAAATTTCCTCTGTTTGCAAATCTTTTGTTTAGACTTTTCCTTACATCTTCATGATATTCTGTACTGAAGTGAATAAGTAACTCTTGTAGTTTTGATTTTTTTACACTCATGCGTAAAGTGTTAAAATGGCATCAACTGGTATAGCTGTATAGCTTTCCCGTGTATGCCGCTTTTTTAAATGTAGCTCCTAATCCAACATACATGCTTTTGCTGTAAAAATGTCATTCGGTTTCAGGGTGAAAAACCTTTTCATGATGTATTAGGTTTCTTATTTGAAACCTATTTCCAAATGCTGTTTAGCACTGTCACTTACATAAATTATTTTTTTTTACTTTCGGGAATTAACAATCCTTGTATGGCCTACACATCAGCCGTATTGTGTTTTAGGTTGTTCCACAAGAATATCATAATTTTCTTATTCAGTTCATCTCTATCTTTGTAATAGTATATTACATGAAATACTGTACATTCATTACAGTTAATGTGAAAGACTTTTGAGAAGTCGAGCATAACTAAAACTTCATTCCTGTCAAAATTTTGATTAATAAATAACGACTGTGACTATGAAATGTAAATAAAAATGTACTTACAAATTTTTCAATTTAGGGACCATCCATAAATTACTTCACACAAATTTTAACCCGCACCCTCTGTCCTTGTCACAGGTGGTCACATTTTTTGAAACCCCCTCTTCTTTAGTGTGACGTCACATATTTAACAATTTTATAATTAAAAACAATTAAAATAAAACAGTTTCTTTTTTATATTTTCTTGATTCTTAATATAATTAAAATAAAACAGCAGTTTATTTTTTATATTTTCTTGATTCTTAATATAATATTATTTGCAAATTTTTTATTTACTTCACGTTCAATATTATTACTACTTGTTAAACTTTTCCAGAAGTTGATACATCGTTTGTTTTAAAATCAGCATAAATATGCAAATAAATCTTTATATTTATAAAAATTTCATACATTAAAAAGGATATAATAGTTGAACTGAGGAATCCGCGTACATCACTCGGCGAAAGTCAACGATTAAGAAGACAATAGGAACATATTGAAGTCTCTACGCTGGTGCTGGACTTAAATCTTATAAATATACCTAAATCGAATTAGTAATGTTTTCAAGTCTTGTACAAAAATAAATTTTGCCATTTAATATTTTAAATTTTAACATATGACGTCACAAAGTTTTTGAGCCCCCTCCCCCCTGCACCTTATCACATTTTGTGAACTCCTTCCCTCTTAAGGTGTGACGTAATTTATGGATGACTGTCAAGCGCAGGAAGTATTTATCGATTTTAAATGATTGTGTCACACATGTTGACCGATCAGTGATCGTCCATACAGAGCATTTTCCGTGAGTGATGCATGAATCATCTAATTTTTGAAGTAACAGATTTTTGTAGTACTTGGGGACATGTGACAAGTTGTGAAGATATTAGTCACGAGTTGGTTTTTCGCAAACGATCTTATTTATACATGCCTTATAGTTCGAAACTTCTATTTCAGTATTTTGCGTCAACAGTGATTTTACATTTTGATGGGATTGTACAGACAGAAGGATGTGTACCAGATGCTCCAGGAAGAATGCAGTATTTTCGTCTCAAAGGGGTAAATTTACCAAAAGAAATATCGACTGTCGGATGAATTTATGTGAAAGAAGTATACAATTCTTTCAAATATTAATACTTCCCTTATACTATCCACTTTCTGCACAGAAAGAACATCTTTCCATGATGGCATTATTCGACTATTTATGTTATTGTTTTAAAATTCTTTAACTTCAAGAAGAGTTTACTGCAGCAAGATTTTCTTTGTTTGACAGTAGTTTGTCCTTACAGTCCATTAATAAATTTCACCTATTTAGATTTTGGCTCAAATTCTCTAGTAATTTTTCTTGTACTCGAAGGTAATGGGCATACAGTAAGAATCCTTAGCTTCCATGGATCATTTTTTTGGTACTCTTGAAATTTTTCCTTTCATTTCGTCAAACATTTACTTTAAGTCTGTTTCACTTTGAGAGTGTCTATTTGAAACAGATTTTGCAGTATAGTCGAGAGCATCATGTTCCTCGGCATTAGAATTAACAGTAGTGTTGATGTTACGTGAACTATTAGAATAAATAGTTTTCTGGAGGCAGAGAAAATTCTTGTATGAGACCTCAAATGTGTGAATTTTTTCATTACATTACGAAGATCTTTACCTACCTAACCTTTCTCACCACGTTTTCTAAAAATATCAATACACATGTCTGTTTGGACTTCCGACATATTACGTATAGCTCAGGTCATTTACGAAAATACGTGACAAAATTAATAGTAGAAAAAAAAACTACCAGAGTTACATACCCACATCTTGCAGTCGAGACAAGAGATAAGAGAACACCTGCCGCCAAGTCAGCATCCCAGCAAATCGACGTCGAGCTAATTCATTTTAACGAGACTTCTGTTTAAACTTTCAAGTAGTGTAGACGCATTTTGTAATTTTCAAAATAAATTGTTTTTTAAAAATTGTTTTTCTTGGAGAAAAGACATAAATGGCGCAGTCAGTAGGATGTACGTGGTTTTCGGAAACTTATTGACGGTTTATCAGTAAAATTTCGTAAAAACTTTGATATTTCAATAACTTAAACGTACATCGAACAGTCACGTTAACGTAACCAGTGCCGCGCCCAAGTGAACATCGGACCCCAGGCGAGAGTGTAAACCGTGATACGTACAAAAACAGTTATTTTGGAAAAACGTGCACAACAAAAGGACTCTACCACTACAGCATTTTAGTCACTGCCACTGCAAATAGCATCCAGAATCCACAGAAGTCAGGGGATTAGGACAGGAAAATCTTCCAAGTAAGTGCCCTTCCTTTTCCTGCCTCTTCCAATAGCCACGGCATATGGAACGTGGAAGAGATATATAGGCGTTGTATTAAACTCTTTAAAGAAGGTAATATAACATTAGTTTTTAAGAAGCAACAAATGAAATAAATGCTTATTCGCTCGTAGAAATCAAGCATAAACAAGAAGAAAGAAAAACATTTTGAATTTGAATTTTTGATTTGATTTTTGATTTTAATTTTAGTGTAGTTGTAAGAAAAATCAATTTTTGATTTTAACTTAATGACCGATATTGACGATATTTTACTCAATTTTGACAAATTAAAAATATCTAAGAAGACTCTTTCAAAAAATTTTGAGAAAATTCCAGCATTGAAAATGAGTAACCCATAAAGTAGTAACGTTCAACCTAACCCTAGAACTATAAATTGGGAACTTTTCCGATCAAAGATATAAAAACCTATGACGGAGATAGTAGTACTCTAAATAAATTTATTACTCGCTGCGAAAGTCTGATAGGAAGTTATATTAATTTAGGCGATGCAGAATTAAACAATCATATTTTCGAATGTATTCAGGAAAAACTAGTTGGTAGAGCTGAATACATGGTAGGTAATCGCGCTGAACTAACCGATTGGAATGCGTTAAAACAAGCTTTAATTCATTGCTTTGCTGAGACTTAGATTGCTTAGTCCAAGAGTTGACAAGATTTAAACCACTAAAAGGTGAAAATTTCTTTAAATTTGGAAGTAGATTTCAACTTATTAGGAGTAATGTTACACAAAGAATTAGTAATGATATTTCTTTGCAAGCTGCAGATAAATTATGTAGAATCAATCATTATGACAAAATTGCCTTAGATACTTTTATTGCAGGTTGTACAGGACTTTTAAAAAATAACCTTCATCTCAAAAAACCTTCATCTTTAGAAGAAGCAATGGCGTATGTAAATGAATTTGAAAATTTTGAAACATTTTATGGTAACTTTGGTAATTATGATAAACAATTTGTAAAACCAATTCCAAATAATAGTAGTCAATCATACTTTAGAAATCCAAACCAAAATACCTTTAAATTGGATCATCCCTATCAAAATAACTTTACACATCAATATCCAAACCCATTCAATACAAATAATCCAAATAACTTTATTCAACAAAAACCAATTTTTCCTAGCCAACCAATAAATCTTCAACCAATACCTTTACCTCCTAGAAGACTTCCCACCAATAGTGAAGTTTTTGGTAAACCACAAAATGTATTCAAACCAAAACCAATTCCTCCAAATCAATTACCAAAACCTGAACCCATGTCAACAACCTCGAGAGCTACAACCGCTCAATCAAAAAATCAATTTTCACGACAAAACTATCAACAACCATTCCAAAACAGAACTTTCCAAAATTATAATCCAAACTTCCAACCAATCTTTGAAGAACTAAACTATAACGAAGACGAAAATCCAACATACTTTCAAAATGACGAAAATACCAATTATACAGATGATTCAGAAGATCCTAACTTTGAAAATAATTATCCTCGACAAACCCCAGAATATTACCCAACAGATTTCTTAACATACTCAGAAAATTTCGAAGAACCTGTTCAAAATGAAAAATCAAATTTTCAGGCAGTAGCCTCAACCAAGAAATCTCCCTAGCAGAAATAAATATATGTGCAAATCATTCCTTGCCTTACATCACAATAAAAAACCCGAAATTGAAACTATTAATAGACACAGGCAGTTCACGTTCAATAATTAAACCTTCTATAGTTCAAAAATATTTCCCAAAATCAATGTATTGTTCAAAATCAATAATCAGAACCCCTTTAGGTAACAAAGAAGTTAATACTCTGCTTCAATACCAGCATTTTCCGAATTTAATTCTGATCAAAAACTAGATTTCATACTTTTTGATTTTCACAAGTATTTCGATGGGGTAATAGGCATAATTGACTTAGTTAATTTCAATCTCAACCTTGATTTAGTAAATGGAAAGTTAATAAATCAACACACGGAAATCCCCATTCATTACAGACAACTTCCAAATAAGAAATATCCACAAAGTACTACAAAAAAGCAAACAGTAAACTTTCAACTTGATGTCAATGCTATGGAGAAACGCCTAAAAAAGGTCCCAGTTAATATACAGGAGGGTGACATTATAATATATGAAACTTTCTTGGACGGACTTTACATTCCTCAAACATTAACTCACGCAAATAATGGATATGCACCAACAGAAATTCATAATTTTACAAATAGAGATATATCAATAAACCTGACCAATCCACTGAAAGTTATAAAGTTTCAAGACTCGTATTATGAAACACATAACCTGGAACAAAGAAATATTGTTCAGAATAAAATAAATAATTATCATGAGGGTACTAAGATTGACATAAAAAATCTAATTCGTACGACTCATATGAACAGGGAGGAAAAAGACGAAATCTTCAAAATATGCAAAAAATTCCAAGATATATTCCTTAAACCCGGAGATCAACTCACATTCACATCAAAAGTAAAACATGTAATCAAAACAAAAGATGAAATACCAATTCATACCAAATCATATAGATATCCATACATCCATAAGAATGAAGTTAGAAAACAAATTCAAGAAATGTTGAACAAAGGAATAATCCAGCCATCAAATAGCCCTTGGTCTTCACCAATATGGATTGTTCCAAAGAAAATGGACGCGTCTGGTCAGCAAAAATGGCCATTGGTGATCGACTATAGAAAACTCAACGAGAAAACAATAGACGATCGCTACCCAATACCCAATATTAATGACATCCTAGACAAATTAGGTTGGAGTCAATATTTTACAATTCTAGACCTTGCCGCAGGATTTCATCAAATTGAAATGAGTTACAATTCAGTGCAGAAAACTGCCTTTACAGTAGAAAATGGCCATTATGAATATCAAAGGATGCCATTCGGATTAAAAAATGCGCCATCGACCTTTCAACGGGTTATGGATGAAGTATTAAAAGATTTACAAGGTAAAGTGTGCCTGGTTTATATAGACGACATAATAATTTTCAGCACTAGCCTACAAGAACATATTAACAACCTCCGACTGGTGTTTGAAAAATTACGAGAAGCCAGGCTTAAAATCCAATTGGATAAGTGCGAATTCTTGAGAAAAGAAGTTGACTTTTTAGGCCATGTTGTAACACCCAATGGTATAAAACCTAATCCCAAGAAAATAAAAGCAATTCAAAATTTTCCCATACCCAAAACACAAAAAGAAATCAAATCTTTTCTTGGCCTATTGGGTTATTATCGCAAGTTCATAAATAATTTTGCGGAAATCACTAAACCAATGACAAACTGTCTTAAGAAAAATAAATCTGTAAAACACACCCCTGAATTTGTAGAATGTTTCGAAAAATGTAAAAATTTACTAACTTCCGAGCCTGTACTTGCTTATCCGGACTTTAATATAGACTTTGAGTTAACAACTGACGCTTCTAAATATGCTTTAGGGGCTGTATTGTCTCAAAATGACCACCCCATATGCTATGCCTCGCGAACTCTAAGTAAATCGGAAATAAATTACTCCACTATAGAGAAAGAACTATTAGCCATCGTGTGGGGATGCAAAATCTACAGACCATATTTATTTGGCCGGAAGTTTCAAATAAAAACCGATCACTTACCGTTAAAATGGCTCTTTTCCCTGAAAGAACCAAATTCTAGACTTGTCCGTTGGCGACTAAAACTAGAAGAATTCGATTACTCACTCTATTGACTACGTCAAAGGGAAAATTAATCTAGTAGCGGACGCATTATCGACTTCCACCCGAATTCGACTTGAATGACCTGGAAACAACTTCTACGAACCCAAAATCACAATATAATGAACGACGATATATACAAATCAAAGAACAAATAATCGCAAAACGCAATGAAAATAGCAACGAACCCCCTAACTTTGACAAAGAGAAATCCGTATATATTCGAACCAAATATAAAGACAAAATATAGATTTAGAAAGCATCATTAATCAGCTTACTATTTTACAAAGTTCATTTAATTTAGTTAGAAATAACATAAATAAAATAAACGCTACTAACCCCATATCTTATCATGGTTTAGCAGAAGGAATTTTTATAAGAGCAGAATTTCTTATTAATGAAATAGAAAACAAATTTCAAAATCTCTACCCTCACATTAGAATAAAAAGAGGATATTTCGACGGAATTGGAAAAATTAGTAAATGGCTATTTGGTACACTTGACGCCGATGATGAAAAACGATACAATCATGCTATTCAAACTTTAGAGAAAAATCAAGCAAATATTGCTGAACAACTTAATTTACAAATATCTTTGTCTCAAAACCTAATTGATAATTATAATAAAACAATCGAAATAGTTTTCGATAATCAGGAAAACTCAAATATCATTTAGAAAGATTTCAGGCAGCAGTATCCGAAAAGATCACCAATATTTCAGAATTTCTCAGCTTTCAGAGCACAATGTCACAAATAATATTAGATTGTCAAAATATGATAACATTTATTGACAATATCGAAAATGCTGTAACATTCTCGAAATTAAATGCTATGCATAGTTCAATAATTTCGACTCACGAACTTTCAGAAATGCTAAAATACTTAGAAGAAATTTATGATAAAAATAGTATTCCAAATTTCAAAAACATTTTAAGTTATTATCAATTCTTAGGAACGCAGGTAACAGTATCAAATTCAAAATTAATATTTGCTATCCACGTTCCAATATTGCGATTAGAAAACCTTTCACCCGCTCACGGGCTGCATAACGTTTTACGTGTATTTCATCGCTAGCCCATAAATCACATTTCAAGGAACCTTTCCTGAAAATTTTGCGAGGGCTGAACAACGAGTCGCTTAGCCATCCTTTCATACAAAATAGTTCAATCGAGCAGACTGTAGGTGGCCGCGCAGTAGTAAAGGTATGTAAGGATATAGCTGACATTTTATGTACGTTATGTAGCCCGAGACATTGCAACACCGCGAGGTCAGATCGGAGGAGAAATATTCATTGACTTTATACATTAGGGCATTTCACTTGAAGCTGACAGCGAAAATAATATCAGATTTTGAATTTTGTTCATCTTTGGTTTAATTGTACTTCTAAATGACTTGAATGAATATATATCATTATTTTGATATAATCAGGCCCAATTGAGAGTTTATAATAGAACCCTTTGAATAATTGAAAAACATTGAGCAATGGGTTTTTGAAAGCTATTGCCACTATTATCTGAAAACCTGGAAATTGTTCTTTTTGGCATTTATTAACAATGTGAAATATTTTTTTTTTCAAATCAGATTTCACTTAACCTCGGTATTTTTTACAAACGTAGCTTGTAGACTATAAATTAAATAAATTTTTGTGTTTATATAAAATGGGATCTGTATTCGTTTTGTTGATAGATGAACTAAAGTGGGAAAGTTTGCACTGATCTATTTCTTAAGTTCATCATTTTAGAGGCCATAGATGCAGCGTCAATATAAATGAGTTTTATTTTATAACTATTCTTATATAGTTGGTCAATACAAAACTATATAAAAGTTACTTGTTTAAAGTTGTAATGGTCAAAATGAAACTTTATGTAGGCGAAAAGGAAAGGTTTTATTTTGAAATTTTTAACCGACTTCTAAAAAGGAGGAGGTTATCAACTCGTCCGAACAATTTTTTATGTATCCAAAAGCGGCTTGGGCAATTTTGATTATTTAAACGACATTGCATTAAGAAATGTTACAGAAAGGTATTATATAAATCGAAAAAAAAAAACAGTAATTAAGGGACTACACTTCAGTGAATCTCAATCAATCTAAACTATTTTCTTTAAAACGTCTCAATCAAATTGAATATTTTAAATTCTATTTTCACACTATAATTTATTTATTTAAAAGTAAGGCTATCTGTTGGTATAAAAGGGTGATAGTTTTGGTACCACTATTAGTCACAGCACAAAAGTTGTTGCAGAACACTCTTTGTTTAGTATTGAAAGCTGACGCAAAGTTTCCTTGTCGGTGAATTGAAATTATAACCATTTTTCTGTTTGGATCTTTCAAAGACAGAAAACAACTGCCTAACTGCACCTTCCTCACTATGATTCCGTTTTAAGTGTCGAGTATGATGACTTCTTAGTCCAAGGTCTGAAGTTTGTAAATTGTTCTATTTTGCCGAACGAAGTTAGAACAAATTCACCAAAAGGAGCTACTTTATTTTCTGGTTGTAAAGTTTAATTTTCTACAAAATACAATAAATAATTATTAGTCTGATTTTTTTTGTTTTTTCTTAAGCAGAGAAACAGAAATGTTGATTCTTATGTATATTGAGGCCTTATAAACGATGCAGACAATATCCACATTTTTTTGATACGTATTTTCTTCCCAAACCCTGAAAAATTTAAACATGTTTATTTTTTGCACTTTAAAACTGACTATAATTCAGCGACAGCTTTAACTGACAGAATCGTACTCAGGGCCTCGAAATACGTAGGGATAAGCTAAAATTTTACAATACGAAAAAAAAAAAAATCGTGATCAGACAGATTTACTGTACCACATCTCAAAAATAAAAATATACCTGTCGATATTGAAGGTAATGCAGAACTTAGTAATAAGTTACTTTATTTTACAAAACTCGTTTGCTTAATTTCTGTAATAGCTGTCGAATTTGACGGAGCAGTTGAAATACGACCAATACATCGAACGATTTTTTTGTTTTTTTTTTATTTCTATATCTTCAATTTGTTCAGTTTCCTCAGACTCATAGTCACCTGAATCAGGGACATAATCACTCCGTGAACAAGAAACTGATTCCTGGGAATCACTATATTCGAAAGGTATATATGATTTTTCACTTTGTGTGGTCTTCGTATCTGTCCTCAATGTTTGGATATTTTCATTGTTCTGAATGTAATGATTTAAAATTTTCGTCGAAAAAATGATTTTCTGTTACTAAATGTTCAGCATAATTGGAATCTGTTTTTTGATTAATGAAAGAATTCCAATTATGCTGAACATTTAGTAACAGAAAATCATATTTTCATTGTTGTTGGGTTGAGTGTGTCTTTCTGATATATCAACAACGTTGGTATCATTTTGTTCTTCCTTTAAAAGATTTATCCGTTCTACATCCGTCTGCCCATTATGTATTGATTTAATTATACATTTTTCTTAAATTTCTTGATTATTAAAAGCATTTATGGCTAAAATTTGGTCTTGTGTTATTTTGTGTTATTGTGCCCTTAGTAGTTTCATATTTTGGAAGGTCCAACAAATATTTGTTACTGCTTGTTACCAAAGACATAATTCTTCTTGATCGATTCATAATTCAAACTAAATTAAAATTATTTTAGAAAACTATGATATCATATAATGCAAGAACTGACCAGAAGTATTAATATAAAAGTATCACTAATTGATTAAAGTATTTCAAGTAATAAATGTGTTAGTAACAAAATTACCTAATGCCGAAAACAATTGATTATAAAATGTTATTATGTACTGGTTTAGATGTTACTAAAGATATAATGCTAATATAGTACAGGAACAACTTACTAATAAGAATAGGGGAAATACAGGTTCAATCTATCCTGCTTGATTTTGTGTAATTTGCTACATAATGAAATATACCAAATGCAGAAACTGCAGAACCAGATAATGAGAATAATCTTAGGATATATTAGGTTTACTTACACCTATATCTCTTATGTTGGTAACTGTAAAGTTTATTAGTGTGGACCGTTAATTATTAACTGCGCTTTGGATTTTGTGTACAAGATAAAATTTGAAAGGGCTCTTTTTGTCTACCAAAAGGTTGTTACGTTATATTTTTGCCGAAATTACTCAGTAGAAATAAATGCGTTTAAAACTGGTCAAAATATTGCTTTTATTCGTCTGTTCCGTTAGCGATTGATAACCTACTGATTGCGCGCCGATTTTGCCTTATTATTATATTTGGTTCTGATTTATTTTTGAAGGATGTTTGAATTCGACCTGTGGAGACGAAGTGATTTATCGAATAAGTAGTTAAACAAAGAGAGTTCTGGACCGGAAGTGGGCATAAAGGTAACCAGTCATCGAGTTCTCGCCGGGAGCTGCTGCCGAGCTGTTGGTAGTTGTTGTTTGGATAAGAAGAAGAAGACATTGGGAAGAAGAAGACATTGGGGGTGGTCGTAGGGGTGCGCGAAAGACATTTGGTTGTTTCGCAGAGGTGCGCGCCATCTGTTGTTAATAAATGAAAGCAATTGTATTGTGGGTTGCGTGGGTTGCAGGGTGCACGCCATCTGTTGTTGGTTGTGGTGGTTAGAGAGAAAAAAAGCTAAATACTTGGCCGGGTATCGAACGCGGCTTGCCTGATTACAAAGTCAGGTGTCCACCGAGCTGCGCTAATGCGGTTAATCGAAAAATGTTTATTTGAAAAGGTATAGTACATGCCCGTTGCGCGGGCGCGGTTTTTGGGCGTTGTTCGGTTAGATATTTGGGGGCTGGATGGGGGGATATGGTATTTTGTTGTCTGTAAAAAAAATTAAAATCTTGGTATTTTGTTGTCTGTAAAAATTTTTAAATCTTTTGCTTAAGCCTGCATGCGCGAGAACGTCCACTCCTTCGAGTCTATAGTTTTCGTAAGCGACCGCCTACCTGCGCAAGAACGGCAACTCCTTTGAGACTCTGATTTTGTCGGATGATTCAAGGCCGAGCGTAATAATTTTGAGACTTGGAAAAATTTGTTTCAAGCGTCTGAAATTTAATTAAGGTGAAAATAATGGATATATTAAAACTAGACAACTGTTTAAATATGTTTATTAGCATATAGTATATTATGAATTTTCAGAGCATCCTTAATAATTAAAGCTATATTTTGTTTTGTCTTTGTACAATATATAGTAAGGCCGCCATCATCCAACCACATAGTCAAATCCAAAGAAATACCATCAGAACAAAGCTGGCAATCATCCCATACAGTGTCAGGTTCATCCTTTCCATGTGAAGGATCGTTATGGAAACCATATGCAAATTCCAAGTATGTTTTAAGCACCGTGTAACTCTCCACCGTTAAATGTATAATTGTTTCACCAATTTTGAGAGTGGTCTCGGTATCGGTAATATTAATTGTTAAAATTTCTGGTACTGCCGCATATATACAAGTGCGTCCGTTGTAGGTAATCACAGTTGTTAAAACGTCTGGTACCACGTAACATCCATTTTTGGGATTTAGCTTTCCAGTTAAATCTTTCGGTTGTATAGTTCTCGTTGGCACTGCACTCATATTAAATCTTACTTGGTCATCAAGTAAACTTTCCAAATTCATGACTGGATTGTTACAGCTTCAACTCAAGACTGAATAAAAGAAAATAAATTCTTTTAACTTATTGTTGTGAGTGTGTGACGACAGCAAACACTACAAATATTAGATTTTTGTGGCTATAGGTGCAGTCTTATTCAATTCACTATGAATAAAAGGTGTGGAATATGTTTGAAAGAGATCATTAATAATTTTGGGCTATTGCCAAATTGTAACCATTGTTTCTGCTTCCCATGCGTAAAAAGATGGCATCAAAATAAAGACTTTGAATTGAATATTCGCAGAGGCTGTCCAGAATGCCGTATTGTGTCTCCTTATGTCTATCAATCTGAGGTTTATTACCAGAAAGCGGAAAAAGATCGTTATATAGCTGAGAAAAACGAAAAAATGAAGAAAATACGATGTAGGTATTTCCGAAAAAGCAAACCCAAATGGCCGTTTGGAAACACTTGCTTGTTTAGCCATCGATTACCAAATGGGGTTGAAATAGATATAGGACCACCCCAAATGAAACGTGCAGGTATGGGCGGTCGTACTGATTTCATATAGGCTCAGTTCGCCCGTGGAGGAGCTAGAACTCAGCGCCCAGCAATAGGAGGGTTCCCAGATACGATTAGTTTACTCCTGGTGGAACCAGGAATTTTTTACGTCTTGAGAGATGAATAAAAATCTGTATTTATTTAAAAATTCATGCCAATAAAATCATAAATGTATTTAAAAATTCCTGATAATAAATTCTCAAATCTGTATTTATTTAAAAGTAATGTTAATAAAATAATATAAATCATGAATCCGTAATTATTTAAAAATTCCTGATAATAAATTCACATTATATCTGGTATTTTAGATATCAAAACCACAAACCGGAAATGATAACCGCAGTGAAAGGAAACTGTGATATCTTGTTTACGCTAATTGAAACCGAGCTAAATAAATTTACAGGAAGCTGTGGTTTGATAAGGTTATCATGTTGTTTGCAGCATTAATTTTTTGCAGGAAGTTCCCATATGATAAGCATTAATTAGTTGTTTTTCTAGAACTAACGGAAATTTCGTTATACGCAAATGACGTAGTTCGATGCTGATAAATAAAATAATTGCGAATTTTTATTTCATTGTTAATTCGACTCTCAAAGAGATCAGATATCAACTACAGTGATTGTGTTTGTGCTTTGTGAAATTAACTGTTAATTCAACTTGCAAAGTGGATCTAGTGATAGTGTGTGTTGTTCAAAAAACATTATGTGAGTATTTACTTAATTTCATTTATGTTAATTTGCTTTTAGTATTTTGTGACTGCCCTTCAAAATATTTGAAATTAATAGGGTATGTTGTTCGAATTGAATAATTTCTGGCTGCTTATCAATTCAATGTTCTAGTTCCAACTTTTGTTAATTTGCTTCTAATATTTTGTGTGTTTCTTTCAAAAATTATTAGCAGTGTTTGGATTCATTATAAATTTGTAGTTTTGTTATTCGAATCAAGTAGTTTCTGTATGCTTTTCTTAAAAATTTCAATGTTCTATTTCCGAAAATTTTGGTAATTTGCTTCCAATATGTTGTCTTTCAAAAATTATTAGAGTTTAGACGCAACCAAGTTCATAGTATTTAATTTTTGTTATAGAAAATGGATTTTTTGAAAGAACTTAATGCAGTTTCCTCCGCAGAGATTGACAACAAGCCAGCAATAAAAATTCAAGACTTGCAGCTTAACCAGAGTTATCTAATTGTAGCAGCCAAACTGGTCAACCCAAGATACGGTGAAACCATCTTACTTGAATTAGAGGACCACGTAACCTTCCTACCGAAACGGGTCACTCAGGTATATAAACCACACCTAGACAAATTTGGCGGTGGAAAGTTCCACATCGAATTCATCGGGCTGCAGCAACTTGGAGGCAAACTACAACCCCGAGTGCTTTTTCAAATTTCTGCGGAGTGAATATAAAAAAATTTAGTTGTAAGTTTTTATTTTAAATTTTGCATGCTTCAGTTATACTTTTACTGTTAATATTCCATTGATATTTCTCACGTTTGTAATAGTTTATTATATTGTTATACGAGTCAAAATGAATTCAGAGGCTATAGCGAATATTAGTACCGATATTATTAACAAGTTTAGATTAGCATCAAATATAATTTTCTCAAAAAAACGTTGCTCTCCAGAGCAAATATCTAACTGGCTGAAATTAAGTAAAAAACAATTAATTTTATGTAACAGAGCTATTCGGAGATCAGATTTACATATAGGAACTTTGAATAAGCTTCAATCTCAAATTAGTCATATAAAAAGATTTAGAAATGATTTGAAAAATTATTCTAACATCAAAAGTGGTGGGGGAATTGGTGAGAATTCAAAAAGAAGTGATCGCGTTAAATGGTATGATATAGAGTCAGCGTATCGGTCAGGTGTTCGAACAGGAGTAATCATTAATCTCATTCATATCAATATTTTTAAATTTTTAGATGATGCATTTTTCCTTTTTAAGGCGCGCATAAATAATACTTTGAAAACAATGCCTACTCTTAAAGTAAATACGACCTTTTGTGGTGAATTCATAAAGAAATCTGGAATTGAGGAAATTATGGAATATAAATATTTTAATACGAAAAACGCGATAATAGATAGCGGTACAGATTGGAATGGGTGGGTATGAACACATTCGGAACGAAATTTTACGTAAATTAGAGGAATTTCAGGAAAAGACATCAGGTTGGGGTTTGTATAAAGTTCTAAACTTAGAAATAAACATAAATAAATTTGAAATTGGAAATGGAGCCTCATCTTTCATAAGATTACCAGAATCAATTTCTAAGAAACATGCTGTAATCAATATTAAGAACTATGATGATGATCTTTGTTTTTTATACAGCGTTATTGCTCATTTGTACCCTACAGCCAATAAATCTGATAGAACATCAGCTTACCCCGAGCCATCTACTGTATTAAATCTAACTGGTTTGACATTTCCTATGACTTTACAGCAAATTACTAAGTTTGAGAAACTTAATAATATTTCTATTAATGTATATGTCTTAGAATTGATAAAAACAAAAGATAATGAGTATTATCAAACAGTTCCAGCTCGAATCACTAAATGTAAATTAGACAAACATGTCAATCTCTTAATGATTCAAAATAAATATGTTCCTAAAGTCAATGATTTCGAAAATGTAATTTTTGTCTAATTAAAAATTTATCATGTCTTGTTTCAAATCAACTTAGCAAGAATGATGGTAAAAAATCAATATGTGACCGTTGTCTAAATTATTTTAGTGACTCCAGCAGCCTTGACAGCCATATTGAATATTGTAAAAATGTAAATAATAGCAAAATATCTTTTCCTAAGAAAGCGGTATTTGAGTTTAATAATTTTTCATTCATTCAAGGAAAGACTTCCTGTTATTGTTTATGCAGATTTTGAGTCGATACTTTTGCCAATTTCCGATACCGCTTCTACCAAAACTCATAAATATCAGCAGCATTCAGCCATATGTGCTGGTTATTATTTCAAATGTTCCTATGATGACTCTTTCTCGTACTATAGGAGCTTCACGGACTCTAACTGTATTGAGTGGTTTACCACTGAAATGTCAAACTTGTCAAAATTCGTGTAGTCCAAACTAACCGACGGTGTATCTCTCAATGTGGAGGTTAGTCTCAAAGATGCCTCTAGCACATGCCATATCTGTGAGAAGTCCTTTTTACCTCAAGATAAGATTGTTAGAGAACACTCTCATCTTTCAGGCGCATTTAGAGGCTACTCACATAATTCTTGTAACCTCAAGTACCGTGAGTCCTTCATAGTTCCAGTAGTGTTCCACAACCTAAGTGGATACGACTCCCACTTTATAATTAGGGATCTCGCCAAGCATGATCAAATAACTCTTGTACCAATCAATAAAGAGAAGTATATTGCCTTTACTAAACATGATAAGGACACAAAAATAAAATTTAGATTTATCGACTCATTTAGATTTCTGGGATCTTCTTTGGATGAGCTGGCATTCACTTTAAAATCCGATCAATTTGTTAATTTAACTTCAATCTTCAATCATATGTCCTCAGCGAAACTAAAGATGCTAAAACGAAAGGGAATCTTTCCTTATGATTATGTTGATTCATTATAAAAATTAAGTGAAACCCAATTACCGTCTATAGAGAATTTTTATAATAAATTGAATGACCAGAACGTTTCTCAAGCTGATTACGAACATGCTAAAAAAGTATGGGATTCCTTTGAATGTCAAACCATTCGCAACTACATGGAGTTGTACATGAAAGTGGACATTCTTCTTTTAACTGACGTGTTTGCAAATTTCCGTGATAGGGCCCATCAAACATATGGCTTAGATCCAGCCCATTGTTACACTCTACCTGGATATTCTTGGCAGTGTATGCTCAAGTACACAAGTTGCCAATTGGAAATTCTTCAAAATGTTGACATGCTGATGTTCATTGAACGCGGAATACGTGGAGGTATTTCCCAATGTTCTAATAGGTTTTCCGAGGCGAATAACAAGTATATGCCCAATTATAATCCTAATAAACCCTCCAAATTCATTTACCACGTAGACGCTAATAATTTATATGGATATAGTCAAAGTCAACCCTTACCCTACGGGGGATTCCAATGGTCTGCTGATACCAACATCGATGTCACTCAAATTTCAGATGATTCAGACATTGGTTATTTTTTGGAAGTTGATCTGGAGTATCCCAAGCATTTGCATGATCATCATAAAGACCTTCCCTTCTGTCCGGAGCGCCGGACCCCTCCTGACTCTAAACTTCCCAAACTCATGACTACCTTGCATGACAAGGAAAAATATATTATTCACTATAGAAATCTGAAACAAGCTCTTGAGAATGGCATCATTCTCAAACACATTCACCGGGTGTTGAAATTCAAACAGTCTCCGTGGCTCAAGTTCTATATCGATCTAAATACTTCCCTAAGAGCTCAGGCGACTAATGATTTTGAGAAGAATTTGTTCAAATTGATGAATAACGCAGTCTTCGGTAAAACTATGGAGAATATTAGAAAGCATCGTATCGTTAAACTAGTCAACCATTGGGAAGGTCGATACGGTGCTAAAAATCTTATTGCTTCCCCAGCATTTCACAGTCGCACCATATTCGATTATGAGTTGATGGCAATTGAGTTAAACAAAACTGATTTGCTCTTCAATAAACCACTGTATATCGGGAACGCAATTCTGGAACTTTCAAAAATCCTAATGTATGACTTCCTCTATGATTTCATTTATAAAAAGTACCCTCGTCATCTAGTCAAACTTCTATACATCGATACTGATTCATTTTTGCTTGAGATAATTTCTGATGATATATATGAGGAGCTCGTCAAACCCAATCTCCATCGTTTCGACACATCAGACTATCCCCCCGATAATATCTACAACATCCCACTAGTTAATAAAAAGGTGCTTGGTTTAATGAAGGATGAGGCTAAAGGCTACATTATTTCACATTTTGTAGGCCTCCGTTCGAAAATGTACACCTACCTAATCATGGGGGGGAATTGCATTAAAAAGTCAAAAGGTGTAAAATACAATGTAGTTAAAAATAGTATTACGTTTGATGATTACCTCTCTTGTTTGCAAGAATACAAGCAAACTATTGCTTCCCAACGCTGTATTAGATCATATGCTCATAACATATTTAGTGTAGAGCAAACAAAAATCGCCCTCAGTCCTTTTGATGACAAGCGCTATCTGTTAAATGACTCATATGATACTTTACCCTGGGGCCACTACAGCCTCTAAATTAATTTTTACTTTCAAGATATATGTATAAGTAATATTTGATGTACTTATGTTATTAGTCTATGTTTATTTATTTTAAATAAAACAGCATATTTGTAACTTTGTCTTTTATTTTTAGCATACATATATTTTTAAATAACCTGCAATTTTCCGTCTACATATGCAGCAATGATCTATTTTCAGTGAACAATCAAAGCAAATAGCAAAGTGTCTGCATGGCATAAAAACAATTGTCATTTCATTGGTTAAGCAAATTTTACAAGTATTATGATTAGAGTCATTGTGGGGATTTGGTGGGCAGTCTCTAAGCAATAAACATTTAGCTGATCCCTTTTTGTGAAGCTCTGTAATATCATCACAAGGTAAGAGATTCTTGAGCTCTAAGCCACAACAATGACAAGTGATCCTGTCACCGTAGCCCGTGTAAAAGAAGCCGGCGTTGGCAAGCTCGGTGGGTGTCTGCTTCAAGGCAATAGGCCAGTCTTTGAACGTCTCAAGTCTGCTCTCAAATGTCACTTTGCTTTTATGTCTGATAGGTCTGGTGATGACCCTGTTGCCGATCATCTGGACTGGAATCCATATTGTCGCTTTTTTGATTTTGATGACACTTAACACATCACCAGACCTATCAGACATAAAAGCAAAGTGACATTTGAGAGCAGACTTGAGACGTTCAAAGACTGGCCTATTGCCTTGAAGCAGACACCCACCGAGCTTGTCAACGCCGGCTTCTTTTACACGGGCTACGGTGACAGGATCACTTGTCATTGTTGTGGCTTAGAGCTCAAGAATCTCTTACCTTGTGATGATATTACAGAGCTTCACAAAAAGGGATCAGCTAAATGTTTATTGCTTAGAGACTGCCCACCAAATCCCCACACTGACTCTAATCATTATACTTGTAAAATTTGCTTAACCAATGAAATGACAATTGTTTTTATGCCATGCAGACACTTTGCTAGTTGCTTTGATTGTTCACTGAAAATAGATCATTGCTGCATATGTAGACGGAAAATTGCAGGTTATTTAAAAATATATGTATGCTAAAAATAAAAGACAAAGTTACAAATATGCTGTTTTATTTAAAATAAATAAACATAGACTAATAACATAAGTACATCAAATATTACTTATACATATATCTTGAAAGTAAAAATTAATTTAGAGGCTGTAGTGGCACCAGGGTAAAGTATCATATGAGTCATTTAACAGATAGCGCTTGTCATCAAAAGGACTGAGGGCGATTTTTGTCTGCTCTACACTAAATATGTTATGAGCATATGATCTAATACAGCGTTGGGAAGCAATAGTTTGCTTGTATTCTTGCAAACAAGAGAGGTAATCATCAAACGTAATACTATTTTTAACTACATTGTATTTTACACCTTTTGACTTTTTAATGCAATTCCCCCCATGATTAGGTAGGTGTACATTTTCGAACGGAGGCCTACAAAATGTGAAATAATGTAGCCTTTAGCCTCATCCTTCATTAAACCAAGCACCTTTTTATTAACTAGTGGGATGTTGTAGATATTATCGGGGGGATAGTCTGATGTGTCGAAACGATGGAGATTGGGTTTGACGAGCTCCTCATATATATCATCAGAAATTACCTCAAGAAAAAATGAATCAGTATCGATGTATAGAAGTTTGACTAGATGACGAGGGTACTTTTTATAAATGAAATCATAGAGGAAGTCATACATTAGGATTTTTGAAAGTTCCAGAATTGCGCACCCGATATACAGAGGTTTATTGAAGAGCAAATCAGTTTTGTTTAACTCAATTGCCATCAACTCATCATCGAATATGGTGCGACTGTGAAATGCTGGGGAAGCAATAAGATTTTTAGCACCGTATCGACCTTCCCAATGGTTGACTAGTTTAACGATACGATGCTTTCTTATATTCTCCATAGTTTTACCGAAGACTGCGTTATTCATCAATTTGAACAAATTCTTCTCAAAATCATTAGTCGCCTGAGCTCTTAGGGAAGTATTTAGATCGATATAGGACTTGAGCCACGGAGACTGTTTGAATTTCAACACCCGGTGAATGTGTTTGAGAATGATGCCATTCTCAAGAGCTTGTTTCAGATTTCTATAGTGAATAATATATTTTTCCTTGTCATGCAAGGTAGTCATGAGTTTGGGAAGTTTAGAGTCAGGAGGGGTCCGGCGCTCCGGACAGAAGGGAAGGTCTTTATGATGATCATGCAAATGCTTGGGATACTCCAGATCAACTTCCAAAAAATAACCAATGTCTGAATCATCTGAAATTTGAGTGACATCGATGTTGGTATCAGCAGACCATTGGAATCCCCCGTAGGGTAAGGGTTGACTTTGACTATATCCATATAAATTATTAGCGTCTACGTGGTAAATGAATTTGGAGGGTTTATTAGGATTATAATTGGGCATATACTTGTTATTCGCCTCGGAAAACCTATTAGAACATTGGGAAATACCTCCACGTATTCCGCGTTCAATGAACATCAGCATGTCAACATTTTGAAGAATTTCCAATTGGCAACTTGTGTACTTGAGCATACACTGCCAAGAATATCCAGGTAGAGTGTAACAATGGGCTGGATCTAAGCCATATGTTTGATGGGCCCTATCACGGAAATTTGCAAACACGTCAGTTAAAAGAAGAATGTCCACTTTCATGTACAACTCCATGTAGTTGCGAATGGTTTGACATTCAAAGGAATCCCATACTTTTTTAGCATGTTCGTAATCAGCTTGAGAAACGTTCTGGGCATTCAATTTATTATAAAAATTCTCTATAGACGGTAATTGGGTTTCACTTAATTTTTCCAATGAATCAACATAATCATAAGGAAAGATTCCCTTTCGTTTTAGCATCTTTAGTTTCGCTGAGGACATATGATTGAAGATTGAAGTTAAACTAACAAATTGATCGGATTTTAAAGTGAATGCCAGCTCATCCAAAGAAGATCCCAGAAATCTAAATGAGTCGATAAATCTAAATTTTATTTTTGTGTCCTTATCATGTTTAGTAAAGGCAATATACTTCTCTTTATTGATTGGTACAAGAGTTATTTGATCATGCTTGGCGAGATCCCTAATTATAAAGTGGGAGTCGTATCCACTTAGGTTGTGGAACACTACTGGAACTATGAAGGACTCACGGTACTTGAGGTTACAAGAATTATGTGAGTAGCCTCTAAATGCGCCTGAAAGATGAGAGTGTTCTCTAACGATCTTATCTTGAGGTAAAAAGGACTTCTCACAGATATGGCATGTGCTAGAGGCATCTTTGAGACTAACCTCCACATTGAGAGATACACCGTCGGTTAGTTTGGACTACACGAATTTTGACAAGTTTGACATTTCAGTGGTAAACCACTCAATACAGTTAGAGTCCGTGAAGCTCCTATAGTACGAGAAAGAGTCATCATAGGAACATTTGAAATAATAACCAGCACATATGGCTGAATGCTGCTGATATTTATGAGTTTTGGTAGAAGCGGTATCGGAAATTGGCAAAAGTATCGACTCAAAATCTGCATAAACAATAACAGGAAGTCTTTCCTTGAATGAATGAAAAATTATTAAACTCAAATACCGCTTTCTTAGGAAAAGATATTTTGCTATTATTTACATTTTTACAATATTCAATATGGCTGTCAAGGCTGCTGGAGTCACTAAAATAATTTAGACAACGGTCACATATTGATTTTTTACCATCATTCTTGCTAAGTTGATTTGAAACAAGACATGATAAATTTTTAATTAGACAAAAATGATATTTTATTTCCTCGTCATTTACTGTTAGTTTTACATTTTCGAAATCATTGACTTTAGGAACATATTTATTTTGAATCATTAAGAGATTGACATGTTTGTCTAATTTACATTTAGTGATTCGAGCTGGAACTGTTTGATAATACTCATTATCTTTTGTTTTTATCAATTCTAAGACATATACATTAATAGAAATATTATTAAGTTTCTCAAACTTAGTAATTTGCTGTAAAGTCATAGGAAATGTCAAACCAGTTAGATTTAATACAGTAGATGGCTCGGGGTAAGCTGATGTTCTATCAGATTTATTGGCTGTAGGGTACAAATGAGCAATAACGCTGTATAAAAAACAAAGATCATCATCATAGTTCTTAATATTGATTACAGCATGTTTCTTAGAAATTGATTCTGGTAATCTTATGAAAGATGAGGCTCCATTTCCAATTTCAAATTTATTTATGTTTATTTCTAAGTTTAGAACTTTATACAAACCCCAACCTGATGTCTTTTCCTGAAATTCCTCTAATTTACGTAAAATTTCGTTCCGAATGTGTTCATACCCACCCATTCCAATCTGTACCGCTATCTATTATCGCGTTTTTCGTATTAAAATATTTATATTCCATAATTTCCTCAATTCCAGATTTCTTTATGAATTCACCACAAAAGGTCGTATTTACTTTAAGAGTAGGCATTGTTTTCAAAGTATTATTTATGCGCGCCTTAAAAAGGAAAAATGCATCATCTAAAAATTTAAAAATATTGATATGAATGAGATTAATGATTACTCCTGTTCGAACACCTGACCGATACGCTGACTCTATATCATACCATTTAACGCGATCACTTCTTTTTGACTTCTCACCAATTCCCCCACCACTTTTGATGTTAGAATAATTTTTCAAATCATTTCTAAATCTTTTTATATGACTAATTTGAGATTGAAGCTTATTCAAAGTTCCTATATGTAAATCTGATCTCCGAATAGCTCTGTTACATAAAATTAATTGTTTTTTACTTAATTTCAGCCAGTTAGATATTTGCTCTGGAGAGCAACGTTTTTTTGAGAAAATTATATTTGATGCTAATCTAAACTTGTTAATAATATCGGTACTAATATTCGCTATAGCCTCTGAATTCATTTTGACTCGTATAACAATATAATAAACTATTACAAACGTGAGAAATATCAATGGAATATTAACAGTAAAAGTATAACTGAAGCATGCAAAATTTAAAATAAAAACTTACAACTAAATTTTTTTATATTCACTCCGCAGAAATTTGAAAAAGCACTCGGGGTTGTAGTTTGCCTCCAAGTTGTGCAGCCCGATGAATTCGATGTGGAACTTTCCACCGCCAAATTTGTCTAGGTGTGGTTTATATACCTGAGTGACCCGTTTCGGTAGGAAGGTTACGTGGTCCTCTAATTCAAGTAAGATGGTTTCACCGTATCTTGGGTTGACCAGTTTGGCTGCTACAATTAGATAACTCTGGTTAAGCTGCAAGTCTTGAATTTTTATTGCTGGCTTGTTGTCAATCTCTGCGGAGGAAACTGCATTAAGTTCTTTCAAAAAATCCATTTTCTATAACAAAAATTAAATACTATGAACTTGGTTGCGTCTAAACTCTAATAATTTTTGAAAGACAACATATTGGAAGCAAATTACCAAAAATTTTCGGAAATAGAACATTGAAATTTTTAAGAAAAGCATACAGAAACTACTTGATTCGAATAACAAAACTACAAATTTATAATGAATCCAAACACTGCTAATAATTTTTGAAAGACACACACAAAATATTAGAAGCAAATTAACAAAAGTTGGAACTAGAACATTGAATTGATAAGCAGCCAGAAATTATTCAATTCGAACAACATACCCTATTAATTTCAAATATTTTGAAGGGCAGTCACAAAATACTAAAAGCAAATTAACATAAATGAAATTAAGTAAATACTCACATAATGTTTTTTGAACAACACACACTATCACTAGATCCACTTTGCAAGTTGAATTAACAGTTAATTTCACAAAGCACAAACACAATCACTGTAGTTGATATGTGATCTCTTTGAGAGTCGAATTAACAATGAAATAAAAATTCGCAATTATTTTATTTATCAGCATCGAACTACGTCATTTGCGTATAACGAAATTTCCATTAGTTCTAGAAAAACAACTAATTAATGCTTATCATATGGGAACTTCCTGCAAAAGTTTAATGCTGCAAACAACATGATAACCTTATCAAACCACAGCTTCCTGTAAATTTATTTAGCTCGGTTTCAATTAGCGTAAACAAGATATCACAGTTTCCTTTTACTGCGGTTATCATTTCCGGTTTGTGGTTTTGATATCTAAAATACCAGATATAATGTGAATTTATTATCAGGAATTTTTAAATAATTACGGATTCATGATTTATATTATTTTATTAACATTACTTTTAAATAAATACAGATTTGAGAATTTATTATCAGGAATTTTTAAATACATTTATGATTTTATTGGCATGAATTTTTAAATAAATACAGATTTTTATTCATCTCTCAAGACGTAAAAAATTCCTGGTTCCACCAGGAGTAAACTAATCGTATCTGGGAACCCTCCTATTGCTGGGCGCTGAGTTCTAGCTCCTCCACGGGCGAACTGAGCCTCTATGAAATCAGTACGACCGCCCATACCTGCACGTTTCATTTGGGGTGGTCCTATATCTATTTCAACCCCATTTGGTAATCGATGGCTAAACAAGCAAGTGTTTCCAAACGGACATTTGGGTTTGCTTTTTCGGAAATACCTACATCGTATTTTCTTCATTTTTTCGTTTTTCTCAGCTATATAACGATCTTTTTCCGCTTTCTGGTAATAAACCTCAGATTGATAGACATAAGGAGACACAATACGGCATTCTGGACAGCCTCTGCGAATATTCAATTCAAAGTCTTTATTTTGATGCCATCTTTTTACGCATGGGAAGCAGAAACAATGGTTACAATTTGGCAATAGCCCAAAATTATTAGTGATCTCTTCCAAACATATTCCACACCTTTTATTCATAGTGAATTGAATAAGACTGCACCTATAGCCACAAAAATCTAATATTTGTAGTGTTTGCTGTCGTCACACACTCACAACAATAAGTTAAAAGAATTTATTTTCTTTTATTCAGTCTTGAGTTGAAGCTGTAACAATCCAGTCATGAATTTGGAAAGTTTACTTGATGACCAAGTAAGATTTAATATGAGTGAAGTGCCAACGAGAACTATACAACCGAAAGATTTAACTGGAAAGCTAAATCCCAAAAATGGATGTTACGTGGTACCAGACGTTTTAACAACTGTGATTACCTACAACGGACGCACTTGTATATATGCGGCAGTTCCAGAAATTTTAACAATTAATATTACCGATACCGAGACCACTCTCAAAATTGGTGAAACAATTATACATTTAACGGTGGAGAGTTACACGGTGCTTAAAAAATACTTGGAATTTGCATATGGTTTCCATAACGATCCTTCACATGGAAAGGATGAACCTGACACTGTATGGGATGATTGCCAGCTTTGTTCTGATGGTATTTCTTTGGATTTGACTATGTGGTTGGATGATGGCGGCCTTACTATATATTGTACAAAGACAAAACAAAATATAGCTTTAATTATTAAGGATGCTCTGAAAATTCATAATATACTATATGCTAATAAACATATTTAAACAGTTGTCTAGTTTTAATATATCCATTATTTTCACCTTAATTAAATTTCAGACGCTTGAAACAAATTTTTCCAAGTCTCAAAATTATTACGCTCGGCCTTGAATCATCCGACAAAATCAGAGTCTCGAAGGAGTTGCCGTTCTTGCGCAGGTAGGCGGTCGCTTACGAAAACTATAGACTCGAAGGAGTGGACGTTCTCGCGCATGCAGGCTTAAGCAAAAGATTTAAAATTTTTTTACAGACAACAAAATACCAAGATTTTAATTTTTTTTACAGACAACAAAATACCATATCCCCCCATCCAGCCCCCAAATATCTAACCGAACAACGCCCAAAAACCCGCGCCCGCGCAACGGGCATGTACTATACCTTTTCAAATAAACATTTCTCGATTAACCGCATTAGCGCAGCTCGGTGGACACCTGACTTTGTAATCAGGCAAGCCGCGTTCGATACCCGGCCAAGTATTTAGCTTTTTTTCTCTCTAACCACCACAACCAACAACAGATGGCGTGCACCCTGCAACCCACGCAACCCACAATACAATTGCTTTCATTTATTAACAACAGATGGCGCGCACCTCTGCGACACACCCAAATGTCTTTCGCGCACCCCTACGACCACCCCCAATGTCTTCTTCTTCCCAATGTCTTCTTCTTCTTATCCAAACAACAACTACCAACAGCTCGGCAGCAGCTCCCGGCGAGAACTCGATGACTGGTTACCTTTATGCTCACTTCCGGTCCAGAACTCTCTTTGTTTAACTACTCGAATATTTCGTGTTTGGCATTGTGTGTTTCTTGCCAGTTGTCGTTGTCGTCGACAAGGCGGGAAGATGTGCGTAGAGAAAATTGTGTGAGGTTAACTGGAGAAGTCGTGCAGTGGTTTTTAAGGGATTTTCCACTAGTATACTGGCTTTTGATAAGCCATCCGAGTTCGGGAGTTATATGGAAATCCCTACATTGTGTTCCAGCATATTGTAGTACTGTTGATTAGTTGCTGGGATACTTCTCTCATTGAGGATTTGGAAAACTTCTGTTGTTGCGTAATTCTTCAGAGTGGTCATGGTATTTGGGGCCACCCTCACAATGAAACCTTTGGTATAAGAACCCCTTTGGTTGATAGGGTAAGTGATTTTTGTTTGTTCACTAGCCGATTTCTCGTATTGTTAGACTATTGATAGATATTTTCTTTTTTTAGGGTTCTTGTTCTTCTTTCTTCTTTTCTCCTTCTACTGTTGTCGTATTTCTTCCATTTGTTTTTGTTTCTACGTGCGGCGTTCCTGTTTTTGTTCTCCACCCAGTGAGATTGGGGTTATATTTTGCTGTTCTATTACGACACTAGAACACAGACCTGGTTTGGCGTTATGGTATCATGCCGATCATGGACTTAGCATGCAGATGAACTAGTTGATGGTGCATACACGAACACTGTATTTCTGGTATTTCTATCATCAGAGTTCCAGTGGTGGAGCGAGTGCAAGGGACTCTGACTTCAGCTTCAGCTGTGGTTTCAGATAAGTGACAATTTGTGTATCTGGTTATCACTATCAGTTATTTTTACAATAATAATATAAACTTTAGTATTTGATTTGAAATTAGTAAAAAGGAATTTGTTAACGAAAGTAAAGACCATTAGCCTACTATCGGGTTTATTATTATTATTCTGATCGATTGCACTTACCCTCGAGCTCGAGTGTAGTATAGATGAGACACCAATGTCGGAATTCTGAATTATATTTAATGATAAACATCAGGTAATTTATTATCGGTTCCCATTAATGTAGTGTTTGATATTGACGATTTATGTAAATATTCTATTGATTAGAATTATTGTATTAGAGGAATATTTAAATATTTGTATCTAGGTTATTCAGGATCTCACATGTTTATATGTACAGTTTGAATCTCTGTCCATAAGTGTATATTTGTTTCATTTCATTTTTTTCTTTAGGTATATTTAACTTAAACATTCTAAGACTGTTTTGCATTAATAGAGTGCCCTATGGCATATTTTTAGCGCCTTGTACTAGTCTGTTCGCGCAAATTAAACTTATATTTTGGAACTTAGTATGCTTATTATTGTTTTTTTTTACTACATTCATTTATGTATATCTAGATATTGGCAACCTGGCGACCAACGTGTGGGGCCCAATAGCAATTTTGGCACCCATTAACAATTTTTGATACTCAACGTGTGGGGCCCGATTTTTTTTGTGCATACACAGTTTTAAATTCAAGTACTGTAGGTTTCTACTTATTTGTTTAGTTCATATTAGCATTTTCAAACCATTGACTGGTACGTTTAAATTGATTTAATTTTTATGGCGCTGATTTATTGATATTTATCTAGATATTGGCATTAATTGAGCATTTTGTGCCATATATTATTATTTTTGATATTATATTTGTTTTATTTTTTCATTTATTATATATTGTGCAAGACAACAACAAACTTGATTCGGCCAAGCGTTATTTAGGGTGAATCATTTGCAATTTGATGAAAAGAGTTTTGTTTGGTCTTTTAGAAATTTCGTTATCATGGCTTTGAGGAAAATGCAGGTGAAGTGGTTGAATCAGGAAGAGTTAAGTTATGAAGTAGTGAGAAGAGGTATTGCTACAGGCACTGTCGATCAGATGCGTCATGCTCTGACTATGGCGTTGCGGTTAGATAAATGCGGTGACTCTGTCAGTTACCCGCCATATCCATTTTCTCCAGAAGATTTGGCTGCTGTGGAGAGGAAGTTGGACGATCTCAGGCCCAAGGTGCAGTCATTCAAGGAATTCACCACGAGTAATGCTTTTAGCAAGCTCCAAAGTAAAATCTCTTGCTTATTGGGTAGAATAGATAACTTGCCTGTCGAGGCCACCCGTAGACCTGTTGTGTTGTCTGAAGCGTTGTTACTGTTGGATCGATTGTATGCGAACAGCGTAAAGGGCGCTTCTGATCAAGATCAAGTTGAACCGCCTCAAGTTAGTTTTCTCCCTCCTATACCCGGTACGGCAAATTTTGCACAGTTCGCACAAACCATTCCCCCGTCTCGTAGGTCATCGAGTGTGTCTCCAAATTCTAATCAGGGTAGTTCACTTACGTTTAAACCTGTTCCCCCTAGTAAATAGAACCTTAAATTTTCTGGTGACCGGAGAGGTCTTACGTTAAGTGCTTTTCTGGAAAGAGTAGAAGAGTTAAGAGTTGCAAGACATGTAACCAAGAATGATCTTTTACAGTCTGGTATTGATTTATTTGATGGCAGGGCTTATCAGTTCTACTTGGCCTATCGTGATGAGGTTAGTACTTGGGATGAGTTGGGATTTGCTGAGGGAAGAATACCTTTCTTCCACCTACAATGAAAAGCTTTTCGAGGAGATTCGCAAGAGAACTCAAGGACCTGATGAGTCGATGGGAACTTATCTTGCTATAATGTTAGGGTATTTCAATAGATTGACTTGCTCAGTTTCTGAGAAGACCAAACTAAAAATTCTGATGAGGAATATTGCTCCATTTTATCAGAACCAGTTGGCTTTGGTAGACATTAATTCTATTTCTCAGTTGAAAGAGTTAGGCAAGCGTCTGGAAGCGCGGAAGGAATTTGTGAAGTGTTATTCCGCACCTTCTAGGAAGACTAGTGTTCTGGAACCGGATTTGGCATATATTGAGGCAGACGTGGCTAGTGTTAGTGGATCGTCGTCGTCTCGGAGTAGTAATCGAGATCGTTCTAGGGATATTGTTTGTTTTAAGTGTAACTAAGCAGGACATCGCGCTGTTGGATGTGCTGTGGCTCGGGGTAAATTCTGTTATAAATGTAAAAAAGAGGGTGTTACTCTGAAAACATGTAATGGCTGTAATCGTAATTCTCAGGGAAACGGATTGACGCGCGACTAGGTGATTGGTGTAGTCGTGTTGTTGAGCAGACTCCAATCAACAAATTTCAGGGTGTTTTGGACTATATCTTAGAGAATGCCGTTGGCGATGAGAGGCCTTACTGGTCGGTGAACATTTTAGGTAAAGTTGTTCTAGGACTTTTGGATTCTGGGGCGTCAAGGACAATCATTGGTAATCAGGGTTTAGGGATTGTTAAGGACCTTGGATTGTCTGTTAATTACAACACGGTAGTTAGTTGTACTGTGGCAAATGGTAATAAATGCAGTAGTGTGGGTAGTGTACAGTTACCTATGTCCTTAAGAGATAAGTTTAGATTAATTGAAGCATTGATTGTTCCTGAACTTCCCCATGTACTCATCCTTGGAGCAGATTTTTGGCGAGATATGGGTATAGTTCCTGATTTAAGGCGTAATGAATGGCATTTTTCTCGTGAACCTTTTGGAGTTGATACGATAAGTCATGTTTCTGATCAGACTGTACTTAGTCCTCTGGAGCGGTCCAGACTTCAGGCAGTAGGGGATCGTAACGTGGCATTGATGGGTGATCAATTAGGTTGTACAGAGAGGACGGAACATGTTATTGTGACCAATAGCGAACCGATTAAGCAGCGGTATTATAGGGTGAATCCTGTAATTCAAATGGAAATTGACAAGCAATTAGAGGAAATGTTGCGACTTGGTGTAGTAGAGCCGTCAACTAGTCCTTGGACTTCTCCCACTCTCTTAGTTAAGAAGAAGGACGGGTCATATCGCTTTTGCGTTGATTTTAGGAAGTTAAATTCTGTCACAGTCCGCGATAGTTATCCACTTCCAAGGGTCTCGGACATATTAGATAAGCTTAGGGATGCTAAGTATCTATCTTCCCTAGATGTTAGGTCTGCCTTTTGGCAAATCAAAATGGCCGATGATTCTAAAGCCTATACAGCTTTCTCAGTGCCTAATAGAGGATTATTTCAGTTTTGTCGTATGCCTTTTGGGTTGCATAACGCTCCAGCTCGTTGGCAAAGGCTGATAGATCAAGTTTTAGGGAATGATCTCGAACCTTAGACATTTGAACAATACTTAACTCTCTTGGATGAAGTCTTCCGTCGTCTTAGGGAAGCCAACATTACCGTTAGTCCGGAGAAATGTCAATTTTGTAAACCCGAGATGAAATATTTAGGATACGTTGTTGACAGGAATGGACTTCATGTCGACTCAGACAAAGTGAAGGCGATGTTAGAGATTCCCCCGCCAACCAATGTCAGGGAGGTACGTCGGATTGTCGGGACATTTTCATGGTATAGAAGATTTGTGCCAGATTTTTCAACAATTATAATTCAATATTAAGCCTTGCTTAAGAAAAATAGTAGATTTGTGTGGACGGAAGAATGTGCAAATTCTTTCAGGGTTATTAAGGAGTATTTAGTCTCCGCCCCTATTCTTAGCTGTCCGGATTACTCTAGACCGTTTGTTATCCAGACAGATGCTTCTGGTTATGGGATAGGTGCCGTGTTGTTACAACCATATGAAGACGGTGACCGTGTGATTTGTTACCTTAGTAGGTCCCTCACCAGGCAAGAACGTGTTTATTCAACTACCGAGAGGGAATGTCTTGCCGTGATTTGGGCCCTTGAAAAGCTGAGACCTTATATTGAAGGTGTAGAGGTTACGGTGATTACCGACCATTATAGTTTGTGTTGGTTGCATAATTTGAAGGATTTATCAGGTAGACTTGCTCGTTGGGCTGTAAGACTCCAGCAGTTTTGTTTTAAGATTATACATCGTAAGGGCAAAGATCTCGTTCTACCAGACACTCTTTCTCGTAGTGTTCCCGTAATTGACTACGTTGATCCCTGCAATATGGATTTCTTGTTGTCGAAGACGATTACTGATAAATGGTATGTAGCCATGTTAGAACGCGTTAGGAAGAAACCGCTCAAGTATTCTTCTTATAGAGAGCAGGATGGACAACTTTGGAAGCATGTTCCTACTGAGTTTTCTGCACTATCGGTTCCTGCAGATTCATGGAAACTGGTCTTACCTAAAATCGACCGACTTCGGGCAATTGTCTCTGCTCATGAACCCCCAACTTCAAGACACTGCGGGGTGTATAAAACGTTCGCTCGTGTAGCTGAAAAATATTATTGGCCAAAGATGCGCTTTGACGTCGCTCGCTTTGTTCAACGTTGTCGTACTTGCGTGGCTCATAAAGTTTCACAAGAGATGCGCACTGATAAGTTAGCTTCGCATCCAAAACCCTCCAGGCCGTGGGAAACAATATCTACTGATCTTGTAGGTCCGTTGCCAAAATCAAAACATGGAAATACATACATATTGGTGGTCACTGCTTATCTGAGTAAGTTTCCTCTCATATTTCCTTTGAGAAAAGCCACTGGGGACACAATAATTAAGGAAATAGAGTCGGAAGTGTTTCTTAAGTTTGGGGTACCTCGCGTCATTATTTGTGACAATGGACCACAATATAGAAGCCGACAATTTCTAAAACTTACAAGAAACTATGAGTGTAAAATTAAATTTTCTGCCTCATATCACCCCCGAGCCAATCCTACTGAGAGAATAAACCGAACTCTAAAGACTATGTTATCTATTTACTCTTCCGACAATCACCAGCGTTGGGATGAAAATCTTGACAAAATAGCTTGTGCAATACTCACATCCAAACATGAGGTCAGTAAAGTGACTCCGTTTTTCGTGAATTTTGGTAGAAACATGATGTTGTCAGGTTCTGACTATGTTGCAGCGGAGCTTGTTGGAACAGAAGATGGTAAACAAACTGGCGAGAATAGCCGTAACTTAGCCTTCAGAAAGATGTTCTCCGAGGTGCAGAGGAGATTAGAGGAAGCATCTAAGAAGATCTGTAACCGTTATAACTTGAGATGTAGGCAGATAGAATACTATCCTATGTCATATTTTTAGCGCCTTGTACTAGTCTGTTCGCGCAAACTAAACTTATATTTTGGAACTGTTGTATGCTTATTATTCCTTTTGATTACAACATTTATTTATTTATATTTAGAAATCTAGCGCCCCCAAATTAACAAAAATTACTACAGCAGATATTTTAGGAAGGGTAGGTGTCCTGATTATGTGTATTTAGAAGGTATATAGCATAACTAGGTAGGGTAGAAATTTGGTGTCACGTAACATTTTGATGTGGCATTTTAGCATCAACGTGTGGCGTGGCAAGGTGTAAAATATCTTAGAAAGGTACATAATTATTCAACCTAAAATAGAACAAATAATCATTTTTACATTGAAAAAAAATTATAGCTTTGAAATTTAATAATGTTTGTACGTTAATTGTGTAATATTAAATATATTATATACATACACACCCGCCTTATATTCGATTTCTTATATGATGTCTTTTTCAGGATGATTTATATTAATTCGGGTTCTCAACTAATTCTTGATGCTATAGTATTATGTTTTTTGAAAGAGTTCAGTGTTCAGTTGAGGTTTATTTTTAAGAGGCGTTAACATAGATTTGTTAGTGAAGATCGGATGCGTGTTAGAGAGCAGACATATCTTCATTTTTATGTGATTTAAGGTATATCAATTGAAAATTTTAGCGTATTCTTATCTCTCTCTCTTTCGCCCTCTTTCATTCTCTCATTTTTTGAGATTACGAAATGCTTTTTAGCGAGATTTTAATACAAACAATTTAAATCGTACATAGAGAGAATTTGGCAACTCTGCGGGCTAAGCAAGAACCGTAGAATATTTTTTTATATACAGGCGGGCTAAATAAGGTCTCCTTCATATTTTATGGGTTGTACAGCGTATAATCAATATAAACAACCTTAAAACATGGAATTTATGTACCTCCCTTAAAGTGCTCAAAATCAAACTAACTAGTTAATTATTATGTAAACATATATATTTCTATGATATCAATCTATATGGCGGGAAAAACGCCCCTAGAATATATTGGGCTTAATAACGTGCCGATTATATATATATATATATATATATATATATATATATATATATATATATGTTTTTAAGTTTTCGCGGGCACTAAATGTTTTAGGTGGTTTCCGGGAATTCATCCGCGTAGTTGATAACTGATCCCTGCCGGGTAAAATGACGACGTTTCGGCAGAGTCACATCTGCCCTCTTCAGGTCGGTTCACATAATTCTCGTAGCCTTCTGCTTTCGCTTCTAGTTACTCGAATACTAAGATTTTCAGAAGCGCTCGCGCTGTTATATAGTCGCGGCTCGGCGCCTATTGGTTGGCACCGTGAACGGCTGCGTGTGATTGGCGCTCAGTGGGCACGCCTCCCGCCTGCTGATTTGTTATTTCCGGTTGAGTTGTTATTGGACGGGTCCGGGCCGGTACGGTCTTTAATAGAATTTTCCACACAATTCGATAAGTTCTGAATTTCATTGCGTGCGTTTAGACCGTGAGGCCTCTTCGCTATTTCAATTGCCTCTCTTTCGAGTCTTGATTTCGGGTGTTCTATATTTGCCAGTACTCTGGTGTTCTCAAAGTCTATTCGGTGTGACATCGTGGTGGCGTGTTCCGCAATGGATGTTGTTTTTTCCTGCTTTCTTACAGCGTTCTGGTGTTCATCACGTCTAGCTTGAATTCTTCTATTAGTTTGCCCCACATAGGTTTTATGACAGTCTGCACATGGAATCTCGTACACTCCCTGTTGTTCTAAAGGGATCCTCGTCTTCGGAGTCCTCAACACCGTGCATATTTTTCTGCCTGTATTGAAAATAATATCGATATTGTGTCTCCGTAGAATTCCGTTTTACACGAATGAAAAGTATTCTCCCCGTAGAGATTCACTATATTTGTTTTTAAGTTTTCGCGGGCACTAAATGATTTAGGTGGTTTCCGGGAATTCATCCGCGTAGTTGATAACTGATCCCTGCCGGGATCGATGGTAAAATGGAGACGTTTCGGCAGAGTCACATCTGCCCCCTTCAGGTCGGTTCGCATAATTCTCGTAGCCCTCTGCTTTCGCTTCTAGTTACTCGAATACTTAAAACAAATATAGTGAATCTCTACGGGGAGAATACTTTTCATTTGTGTAAAACATTTGAGAAATTACGCGCGAAAAGAAGCAAACTTTTGTGCGATCTACATTTTTTACAACGATGCCGCGAAGAAGGAGTTATTCCGAAAAACATTACGGTAAAGTTCTGGAAGAACAACAGAAAAACACAGAATATCTTATGGAAAGCTAGTTGTGTCCTACTTAGGGAAGCCATACGTGATGTCAGAAGAGATTTGGATGTTCTTAATACTAAACTCCTAGATATCTACCTACAGGTAAGCAATACACTCCACCCAATAGTATGGGATAAATTCGATGAGATTAGTGAATTTAGGGCCGAAACGAATGCAACAACAGACAAAATTTAACAAATTGAAGCTCCAACAGAAGCCCAAAAACGATTTTTTCTCGGAAAATAACGGTCACAGTCTAACCTCACGGCAATTGGAAACGAATAAAATCGTTTATAACTTATCTTCGGTCCAAATGGACTCTTCCTCGATTGGCGTGTTGGCTAAGGGATTCAATTACGCTATTGCTCCCTCTCACATACCAACAGAGAGCATAATATGTGGCGTGGAAACTGCAGTTTCAAAATTAGATGCAAACACCGCTGAAATAATTAGACAAGATGTGTCACATGTTCTAAGAAAGTCTAAACCACCCAGAAGGAACCTATCTATAGAAGAAAATGAGGCCTTGAAACAACTTCGCCTCAACAAGGACATTGTCATTCTACCTGCTGATAAAGGAAATGCGACTGTAATTGTAGATACTGCGGATTATTCAAACAAAATTCAAACATTGCTACAAGATCCAGCATATAAACAAATTACTACTGACCCAACAACTTATCTAGAGAAAACAACCAAGGCCAAAATCCAAGCAAGTAGGATCGACAAAAATCTCCAACTGCAACTCATTCCGCGTGAAAAGTCATCGAGATGTCCGAAATTCTATGGGTTGCCAAAAGTACATAAAGAGGGTGCACCTTTGAGGCCAATAGTGAGCTCAATTGGATCCCCAACACAACACCTAGCCAAATACCTAGCTTAACAGCTTCAACCGTTTGCAGAGGAGGCAGACTTATATGTGAAAAATTCGACACAGTTCATCGAAATACTTAGCAAAACGGTCTTACAACCAGAGTGTCTTCTTGTAAGTTTTGACGTAGTGTCCCTTTTCACCAACATCCCTATCGACGAAGCCTTGGATATCATAATAGAAAAATACAAACCACCTCAACATCTTGTAGACTTAACAAGGCACTGTCTGATGAACACCTATTTTGTTTACGAGAACCAACGATACAAACAAGTGGAAGGAGCTCCAATGGGATCGCCACTCTCACTCGTTATAGCAAACCTTTTTATGGAGAATTTTGAGGAGTTGGCATTAAGAACAACAACTCTTAAACCCAGTTTATGGTTGCGATATGTGGATGATACATTTGTGATTTGTCCTCATGGGAGGGAACACCTCAATACTTCTTTAGACCACCTTAATGGCATCCATCACAAAATAAAATTAACCATGGAGGTTGAAGCCAACAATCAACTGCCATTCCTTGACGTTCTCATAAATAGGAAGGAAGATGGAACCCTTGGCCACACAGTATATAGGAAAGCAACTCACACCAACAGATACCTTCATGCTAATTCTCATCACCACCCAGCCCAACTACAACCGTCGTCAAGACTTTAGTAACCAGATCACAAAGACTAGCTGACCAGGATAACATCAAACAGGAAATGGACAGTTTAAAAACAGCTTTGAGACAAAACGGATTTACATACCGAAATATACAAAGAGCCCTAAAGTCAAAACTGAGACAAACAGACGAGGGGCATGAGACACCAATAACCAAGGCTTATTTACCGTATGTCAAGGGGACCACGGACAGTATTGCAAGAATTCTACGGAGACACAATATCGATACTATTTTCAATACAGACAGAAAAATAAGCACGGTGTTGAGGACTCCGAAGACGAGGATCCCTTTAGAACAGCAGGGAGTGTACGAGATTCCATGTGCAGACTGTCATAAAACCTATGTGGGGCAAACTAATAGAAGAATTCAAGCTAGACGTGATAAACACCAGAACGCTGTAAGAAAGCAGGAAAAAACAACATCCATTGCGGAACACGCCACCACGATGTCACACCGAATAGACTTTGAGAACACCAGAGTACTGGCAAATATTGAACACCCGAAATCAAGGCTCGTAAGAGAGGCAATCGAAATAGCGAAGAGGCCTCACAGTCTAAACGCACGCAATGAAATTCAAAACTTATCGAATTGTTGGAAAATTCTATTTAACACCGTACCGGCCCGGACCCGTCCAATTACAACTCAACCGGAAATAATAAATCAGCAGGCGGGAGGCGCGCCCACTGAGCGCCCAGGGCCAATCACACGCAGCCGTTCACGGTGCCAACCAATAGGCGCCGAGCCGCGACTATATAACAGCGGGAGCGCTCCTGAAAATATCAGTATTCGAGTAACTAGAGGCGAAAGCAGAAGGCTACGAGAATTATGCGAACCGACCTGAAGAGGGCAGATGTGACTCTGCCGAAAAGTCGTCATTTTACCATCGATCCCGGCAGGGATCAGTTATCAACTACGCGGATGGTTTCCGGGAATTCATCCGCGTAAAATGGAATGCGAGACATTCCATTTTACTAAATTTATTGCATAAATCCATTATTATACTTGAAATAGAAGAGTCTGCATCAAATTAAAATTTGAAATATTGATGCGAGATGAAGTTTCGTAAAGTCCGCCCCACAACAATTTCACGAATGGACTCGTCCAACCGCTCTATTTTAAATTGATCAGATATATTCAGTAATTGTTTATATTTATACTGAAAATTTAGAAAAACTGAGATGGGGGTCTATAGGTCCACACTTCTACTTTCCAACTCTGGTTTATTAATAATGATACGGTCACCTGGTGAGGTAATATGGACCTTTTAAAAAAAGGTCTTCTCCAGGTTTAAGTGTAATTTGGCAAAAATTACGGGGGCTACAGTATTTATTTTGATAAATTTTATTTAATAAGAATATTTTAGTTTTTTTCCGTAATTCGAGTTTAAGTTTGATTATCTAAGCAATAAAATAACCAAGATCAGCGTATAATAACTCATTCTTTAGGTTTTTCATTTCTCTACAACATTGCCTATAGTAGCAAACACGGTTTCACGGGTAGATTTTGTGTAAAAGTAAAAAACAAAATTGTTACCGATTTTTTGAGTTTATTTTTGTAAAAAAAAACGCAAGAACACGTTCTTGGTAGTTTTTTTCTACTCTTAATTTTGTCACTTATTTTCATAAATGACCTGAGCTAGTATGAGCAAAAGAGCTAATGGAACTCTAATCAAGATCTAAGCTCACCATGAATTTAATGTTTTAAAATTAAATAAGAGAAATCTTTTATGATAGTAACGTAGTATCAGACCTCCAGTCAATAAACTAATAAAAAGTTTAACTTAATATCAGAACACACGATACTCGTAGGTAGTTGGTATCGGGAGTCCGGTAAACTAATTATTGGGAAATTTGACATTATTTATTATATGTAAGGAATGAAATGTAAGTTCCGCGATCACTAATCTCAAATGGGAAATGGAATGGGAAATTTGACATTATTCATTATATGTAGGGAATGAAATGGAAGTTCACTAATCTCAAATCGTAATTTATTTAATTTTTGCGATTCTAGTTTGCCTTCTTGAATTCGCTATGTTGAAATACCCTATCCACGATCTTATTTTGGAGAAAGATTTGTAACCCAAAGAACCTCACGTATTTGATTTAACAATGTTCTTTTAGTTTTTTGGAAACCTTGACTTCTAAATGTCTTTTTTGAGGTTTTGTGGTACATATATGGGTTAGCACATATGAGACTTCAGATTCGGCAATCTCACATCCTTGATATACGTAAAATAGTCAAAATTAATTGGATATTATATTTCAATAACAATTTTTGTGAAAAATCAGTTTTTTCTGACATCCTTTGTTTATGCCATCCAGCTATTTTGAGGGTGGTAAAGACGTTTTTCACAAAACACCAGATTCTCCCTTGGGGTATCTCTGGAGTTTGGGTTTCTCTACTTTTTATCTCATTTTCCACGATCTTATTGAGTTTTTCGTCCAGCTTGTCGGTAACTCTTTTGCAAAATTCTTAGCTACTCTCTTTCATAGCAGTCTCCATAGTTCTCTCCATAAACAATTTTACATTTTAAATCCATGTAATCACACTTCTGTTATACATTTTCTGTGAATACAAATCACTAAATCAATCGCACAAAATATTTACTTTAAAAGGTCGCTGAGGAGATTAGTGAATTACTATTTATGGCAGATGACTAATTTCTAGAAATATTCGAGACAGTGATTGCTTGCAAACGGTTTTTAAACTGTTTTTATTTGAAGTCAGTTGAAGTCGCTTCTTTTTTAAATATAAATTATATTACACCCGCTTCTGTTAATAGTGGCAAAAGGCAATTATTATAGTTACTAATTCTATTACCAGATGTATTAAAATTATATGACATTTACATAAGAGTACTGAAAGAACGTTGCAAATGCGTGAACAATATGCAGTGGACCATCTAAAGGAATGTCTCCAGAATTCATTAAATTTGCCAAATTACTGGTTATTTTTTTAGAATTTCTGTACTGAATTCCAAAAATATTTGCCATCTATGCGTTTTAAATAGTTTTGGTGATTAATAGCAATATTGCTAAACAAAGGGGAATATTTACGATTAAATTTTTTAAACGCCGTTTTAAGTACGCTATTTAATTAAACGCATTTTTTTAAAATTTGTAGTTATTTTGGACTAATCGAATTAACAAGTTTACTTTGGACTCTTGATAACGACAAATAATTTCTAAGAGATGACATTTGTCCTCACAAACGATAGAATCAAGCGAATGGTAGAGATGTCAGATCTACTGAATATCTAATCTAACACAACTCAACAAATTGTTTTAGTACTCTCTTCGAGGTGTCATTCCTTTCTACGCAAGACAATATATATTATATATAAATATAATATATATTGTTTCTGGTCGGGAACCTTCATCAGTTGCGCTTCCCACAATTGAATGTCCTTTCGAACACTTCTTTATGCATTTGATGCATTTCGTTAAATTTGAAGACGCGAGATGTAAGACCGACATCTAGGATTTTCAAGATATATCTCTGACAGGTGAAGTAACCTGAAAATTTTATCGTGACATTCTGTCCTAGGAGTTAAGGGAGAACAGCTATTACACGGAACGGCTCCAGATTCGGAACCTCTGTGTACTGATTCTCTTGAAAATCCTAGATGTCGGTCTTACATCTCGCGTCTTCAAATTGTTTTAGGCCGATAAATGCAGCAAAGTTATAAATAGAATTTATAAAAGAATTTTTATACACATTTATGTTACTTTGATAAAAATGCGGTATAGTGAAATGTCTAATAAGCAAGAAATTATCATCATGAGCACACAACTCAGAGATAAAATCATAAAATATGTCATATGTATCAGCAATTAAATGAGGGACAAGAAAATAAAATTACATATAAGCTATGTTGTGGTAAATATTTTTTAATTCCAAGTATGTCCACATTGGGAAGAGATTCGGCTAAGGGATGGATACAAATCAATTAAAGTAGCACAATATGATTTTCCAATGACAATTAACACCCCGCCATCTGTTTTTATATTTGTCATTTCAAACTTATAGTCAGCGGGAAATACTACATAATTTGCGTGAATAACATACAAAGAAATTCAAGTTCTAAAGCTTTCAATTAGGGTGTTTTTGGTGGTCCCAATATTAATAATGTTGTATATTTTAGCAGTTTGCAGCACATGATTTTGATCCTTTTAGAACTTAAGAAGATTATCACATATTTTTGAATCGTACCTACAATACTATGTTGCTTACCTTTCGTATTTTAGAAAATTGAATGTTTCAATATGCAGGCTTCACATCAGACGTTGATTGGGTAGGTAAATTTCAGTGAAACATCCCTAGGTTTCATTATTAGCATTGATTGTGTAGGTACTTACAGCTTGAGAATATGCAGGCTTGGGACTAACGGTTGGAGAATTAATGTTTCCAGTATGTTGCAACACTAACCTGGTATTATAAAATCATATACTCAAGAAACAACATAAAACCTATCTTGATCTGTGTGCATGTGCGAGACGGCTGCTTTTCATCTGGAACATATGGGTGTGTTCAAGATAGTAAATTTTATTTAATTTAAGGCGCCATTTGGTTGAAAACCTGTAAATGAACATACCTTAAAAACCAAAAAAATAGTATGGGGTTATGATGTAATTCACCGGCTTATTGAGATTATTTATGTTCCTGTTGAACACTGTTTTTGATATGATTGTGTTAAAAAAAATACAATATTTTCACTTGTGCTTGAAGAAATCTCTCAACAAAACATTCGATGGGCTAGGTAAATAAAATGCGAAATTGCGAAATGAAAATACAGAAAGTTTAATAAAAAAATCAAAAAAATGTGGAGTACAAAAAAAATAGAAAATAATAATTATATCTGTAAATAAAAAAATGGAAACGCTCAAATAAATTTGGTCAACTACCAAAATTTACAAACTGTAATATGAAATATTTGAAATATTTAAATGAGAATTTAGAGTGTGAAAATGTACAATTTACAAAAAAAATACTCAGTCAAATCTGTGAAAAATGTACTCATCTATAATCACATACCTAATCAAAATGATTTGGTCAAAAAAAGATAACGTATAATCTGTCGACAGAAAATAAACCTTACCTTTACAAATATGATCGGAAAATGGCTATTTCACACCTTTACTTTTATTGTCTATTTGTACTGTACTCTTGATCCTGGAAACTCAAAGCCAAATATCTCCAAATAATTCATTAAAGGCTGGTCATCAATTGAATCCCATTAAATTAACGATAATGCAGCCAGCAGATGCACTCAAAACTGCATAAAAAATTATGTCTCCACCACAAAAATGCTACAGTGTCGGAAACACAAATACTCCATCCAAAACTTATCTTCTCTGTAGAAAATACCCCATCAAAATGGTTAAATCGGCCCAAACGTAGGAAATTCTTTGTCCAAAAAAACAACTTAATATATTGGCCCAAAAGTATAACCAGGTTTAAAAGACTAGGCCTAACAGTAACAAATGCATCTTAAAAATGCTCTATAAAATTGCTCCGTACAAATGGACCCTAAAAATCTTCTGCAAGATCCACCATACACGGGCTACCGTACATACCATACGTCCTGTAAATTCTATACATCCCGTACGTCCCTAAAATAGAATATTGCACGTGACGAATTTATTTCGCTAAAATGTTTTCGCTTACCTTCATAACGAAGGGTTACCTAATCCATAAAAATCTTAGACATCATTTTGTCTTCTCGATCGCCTTTTTCGCCAGGTAATATATCACTCGACCTTCATCTACCAGACACGGAAAAATCATCCAGAAAACTTAAAAGAACCCCATTTTTTAACCTTCAAAATCGTCCAACGGCGAGGCAACGGCTTTCGCTCACTTCCAGACGGCAAGAGCTCTCTCCCGCGTTTGCTTGGAAACTGACTACCACAGATCAAACTGACTACCACTTCTCAACCCCCACTTGAACCAGACTTGCACTGAAGAAACTAACGCGGTGGACAGGAGCGGATTAAGAGAAATTACGAAATAGAGGATATGCATTAATCTAACAGGTTTTGTTTAAAAAGAAAGTATTTTATGGATGGAATCAAAATTAACAGACTTTGTACTGTTCTAACAACAAAAAATATCGTCCTGGATACTTGAGGAGGTACCAAAACGACAAGTAGTTCAAAGAACCTACAAAAAAACAACTCTACTCACAACAACTCCACGGTTCTAGAGGTACATAATCTCCATCAACCAAATCATAAGACTAGTCAAGAGGCTACAATTTTTTTTACACGTTACAATGTTCATGAGATAAATCCAATATTTGACGTTTTGTATTAACGATTTTTTTTAAATATGATATATATATATATATATATATATATATATATATATATATATATATATCGCAAACTTTCTTACCAATGGCCTCAAAAAGCTTTTTATTAACATCATTTGCAACTTTAACAATTCTAAAGAACGAGCATTTTTGACATTGTTGGCAACTTTGGCGAGAACTCCAGCACAACTGATATAATATTGGTTGCCGCAAAAATCAGCACAAGAAATACCTGATTTTTTAAAAGGAATTGAAGAATCACATATTTAGGACAGCTCATTATACATATCAAAGCCTAGGGGCATAAAAAAATAAAGAGTTTGTAGAATTATTAACAGTCATTCAATAAATGAACAAATTATTTTTCAACAACACTTAAAACTACTGATTTTAGAGAACTGTACGGAAACACAACTGCATCGTTTCGCTTGACTCGAAAGCTTTAAAGATGTCGAAGTCCAACCAAATCTGAGACCATAACTTATTATGAATATGTTCAAATCAAATGTACAAGCAGTTTTCGTCATTGAGGAAGAATCAGAGTCCGCCTTTCAAGAAGTGCTGTCTGGAATAAACAAAATAATTCAGATAAGATAGAAAAGACCCAGAAGCGTATGTAAACATACAGGCCATTTCCAATGTGACTGCAGAGAAAGGCTACCACACAGATCACTAGTAACAATCAGTTAGCTAGAGTAAGGGGGCGCTAACGCTGACTAATCCTCGCCACCTCTCAAGACAGTACCCATTCGACAGTACAGGTTAACGCGGACTGGATAACGGAATAAAGTATACAGGACCAAATGACCGACTCAAGAAGAGCTACTAGCTACTAGCTACTCAGTCTTCTGAAGTTATTGTGGGCCCAATGACACTCTCTAAGAGTGAAGAATAGGACTTCGAAGAGGATTTAGGAAAGCAATGATGACAGAGAGACTAAGTCTCAATCGATGGTTGTGACCGAAGTTTTTATTGGGATTATCGGAGGTCATCTGGGGATAAATAATGCAATAAACTCCGTGGTTCAAATTAAAACTTTTAATTACTGATATTCACTTCACTTTCTAGAACTCTATTTACAAATAAAAATTTAATATTTACAACAGCTGAGTTCGAAAAACAATTCACACGGAATATAAACTCAACTATTTAAGCTGTACTAACTAAATTATGAAATCTATATTGTTTATATATTCTACATCGAAGTTTCCCCTCGTACTGGATGGGTATTACATTTGTTCGCCAAGCGTCGAGATAAATAGTTTCTGCCCCATTCGAAGATTTTTTTTTATTATACCATAGATGTTGTGTTTTAGTCAGAATGATTAATGTTTGACGTTGCTTTAATAAGGGGACGGTGTAGATAAATTTTATAATACTTTAATTCTGATCGTCCCGATCAGAAACATCCGTTCCATAGTAGGGGGCGAGTCGATCTGATTGAACCACCTTCAACTTAGCCCTGGGGTTTCGACGGGTACGGTAGACAACGTTATTAATCCTCTTGACCACCTTGTATGGACTATCCCAGACGGGCGTAAGCTTTGGAGATTTACCCCTGCTCCTCTGGCGGTTCTACAGCCAGACCTTGTCCCTCTCTTAGAACCCGACTGAATTAGCTTTGAGGTCATATCGTATCTTCATCCGGTTACTGGTGGCCAACATCTGCGTTCGGGCTAGTTCGTGTATTGCTAGCATGTTATGTTCGAGCTGCTCGGTATAATCGTTGATGTCTTGGCAAGGCTCTTCGGGGGAGCTAAAGGCCAGATCTCAGGGTAATCTCAGCTCTTTTCCGCATAGTACCCTGGCTGGAGTCAGACCTGTACTGTTATGTACAGCTGAGCCTTAGACCAACCGGAATAGGGGAATATGCTCATCCCAAACACGCTGGTTATTGCTGACGACCTTAGATAGGTGTTGGTCCAAGGTCCTGTTGAATCTTTCCACCATTCCGACTGACTGTGGGTGCAATGATGTTCTCGTTTTCCTGATTCCCAACATCGCACAGACCTTCTGGAATATATTCGATTCGAAATTACGCGCTTGGTCTGAATATAATTCTAACGGGTCGCCAAACCTACTGAATAGCTGTTCTATCAGCACCGTCGCTACCGTGGTTGCCTCCTGATTAGGTATCGCATATGCCTCAGGCCACTTGCTGAAGTAATCCATTGCGACCAAAATGTATTTGTACCCCTTTTCAGATTCAGGAAATGGACCGGCGACATCAATGGCAATTCTCTCAAATGGGACGCCCACATTTTACTGCTGCATTCTGCCGTGGTCCGGGTCTTCGGGCCCTTACTGGCTGCACAGGTGTCACATTTCGGGCACCAAGCATGACGTTTTCGAAGTAATTTACCCAATAGTATCACTGGCGAACTTTATCTAAGGTTTTATTCATGCCTAGGTGACCGCCGGTAATCCCATTATGTACTTCGGTCAGGATGGCTGGTACCTTCTTCTTTGGGACTACCAGTTGGGACTTGGTTTCTCAGCCGTCAGTGCTTTCCCAAATTCGCTTGAGCATTCTATTCTCTACTCTTATCCCATTGGGCCCATCACGATTTCAGAGCACCCGAGTATCTAGCTACCTCGCCCCATCGTGGCCTAGGTGCCCCTCACTTTTTAAGTGGATCAGCCATTTGGTCCTGGATGCATTGTTCCTTTGTCCAGTCTTCATTGGCTTGCACTCGGATCTGTCTGAGGAGATACCTTCTCGCTGTTCCGTCTTCATACAATGTCCGCATTCTACTCTACAGGGTCTTCTTGAATGGGCATCGGCATTATTATGCAAACGACCGGCACGATGTTCAACCTTGAAAACGTATTGCTGTAATTTTTCCATTCACCTGGCTAGTTGTCCTTCCGGTGTCTTCATGTCCAGCAGCCATTTGAGGACGGCATGATATGTTCGAATTAGGAAATGACGACCACAGAGGTATTTGTAGAAATGATCTACAGTCTTTATTATTGCAAGGAGTTCTTTTCTGGTGACGCAATATTTCTTTCCGGTTTCGAGAATCCACGGCTGCAGTACTCGATCACCTCTCTTCACCATCTTGCACTTGGGATAGGATGGCCCCCAAATCTGTGTTGCTGGCGTCGGTGTCTAGGATGAACTTGTCAGAGTCTAAGATGAACTTGTCGGAGTGTGTAGGAAATGCTAGGATTGGGCTTTAACATAGTGCTGCCTTCATCGTCTGAATGATATCTCGCAATCCTGATTCCAACGAAAGATCTCCTTCTCAGTGGTGTCCCGATGTAGAGGTGCGGCGATGGTAGCAAATCACTTAACAAATCGCCTGTAGTATGAACAAAGACCCAAGAAGCTTCGGAGTTCATGCTTGTCTCTTGTCTGCTATCTTGTCTTCGTTTGTACGGCTTCCTGCCTCGGAAACGACGTGGCCCAAAAACTCTACTTCTTTTTGGAACATTCCTTCGCCCAGGATCTTCAGATGGGCGTCGAATGCCTGACTCATGAACAGAATGTCGTCGAGGTATACTAAGCACGTCCTCCATGTCAACGCGCTAAGTACATACTCCATTAGCCTCTCAAGTCTCTCAAACCGTCAACTGAAACAGCCCTTTACTGGTGGAGAACGCTGTCTTGTCTCTGTCGTTTTCGTGTAGACCAGCCTGCCAATATCAACTCTTTAGGTCTAGTGTGGAAAACCAACGGGAACCTTCTAGTGTTGTCAGAGTGTTATCAATTCGGGGTAGTAAATAGCTATCTTTCTTCCTGTCTTCATTCAGCTTGATGTAATCCACACAAAGTCGGGTGGTTCCATCCTTTTTTTTAACTAGCACAACGGGAGCAGACCATAGGCTGATGGATGGCTCAATAACTCCATTTTGCAACATGAACTCGATGTTTTCCTCGACTGCCTGTTGTTGCCCCAATGGTAATCGCCTAGGTGGTATTCTTATGGGTTGAGCCCGGTAACTATTCGGTGTTGGATGATGTTTGTACGACCGGTGGATCTATATTGAGTGTTAAAAATTTGCCAGTGATTCGCGATAAATTGCTTGGCTTTCTTCTGTTACTCTGGTGTAAGGTGTGTCAAATGGTCAGCAAACTGTTGTAGAAACTCTTTATTGAGCCCTGTCTCCTTCACCAATGTCTGGTATGCTTCTTCGCAATACACGATGGTCTCTAATGGCTCGAAACAATCTATCTTTTGACCATTGACAATTCTGATGTTGTTGAACAAATTCAGGACTCTAATTGGTATATCTGGTCCGGTTTTAACTATAACCCGTCCAACTAAGTAGCGGAATGTACGGGCTCCACTATTCCAACGCAGCTACCAGGATTTATTTCTAGCTGCCCATGAATAATCTGTTCCGTTCGACCGGGAATTCTGGTAGAGGGTTTTGATACAATTTTTATGGAGGTCGCTGAGCTGTTGACGGGTCGTGTCAATACAAATTCCTCGTTTAGGAACCGAGGAACATCGTATCTCTGATCGAATATGAATCCATTATGGCTGATTAGGTTTATACCCAGTATAAAATCGTCGTTAATCTGCGCTACTAGGACCCTATGCCGGATTATGTTGTCCCCTATCTGTAGTACTACATCTGCCTCACCCTGTATTGACATGAACTCGCCGGTGACTGTTCTGAGCTGGATGTTGTTAACTGGCTGGATTTCCAATGACCTCAAAACCCTGGACTTGGCAATGGACATAGCGGTGCCGCTATCAAAGGTAATGGTAATTGCTCGGCCATTGATGGTGCCCTATCTCGGCAAAATCCCCGGATGGATAGTGTTTTGGTGGCTGGTGGAGGGTTAGTCAGCATTCGCCCCTTTATACTCGGTGACGGTCCCTGGACATGTGGTTGTTTTGTTGGTTACCCCTGGTCGGTGATCGTTCCGATGCCTCACTCTGCAGTCTCGTTGGAAGTGTCCGTTCGTCCAAAATGGTAACATGCTCTTCTGGTCTCAGTTCTCTGTAACTCTCCCAGTAGTTTGTTCATACCAGTCAGCAACGCTTGAAATGGTGACTTCTTTTACCCTCGGGTTGGACATGTTCTTTGGCCTCTACCTTCAAAGTTTAGCGAATCTTGTATTTCTTATCGTTACCAAGTAAATCTAGGAAATAATTTATTTCCTTGTTTGTTTTTTAAATGGGGTATTTTTTAATTGCGACAATTGTTTCATAGTCCGGTTGATGTACTTATATTTTCTTTATATTCTTTTTAGTGAAATAACACCACACTTGAGAAGAGAAATCCTATATTTAAAACCTCCAAATACTTCTGTTGTTTTCAGATAAGCACAAAAAACCAAAGATCAAATATAATAGTCACGCTGTCTTTTTATATAAATAATTTTTCTATTCTAAACATTTCTCATATATTGGATATATAGAAAAATAACATTGGCAGTCCTAATCAACCTATTCATCTTAAAAAAGATTACTAGAGGAACGACACCCCCGAAACAAAATTTCTGGCTGCCGCCTTGCACTTTTAACCGACTTCGAAAAGGGAGGAGGTTCTCAATTCGTTGTATATTTTTTTGACTTTGTTACCTCCGCCAACTATGAACCGATTTCGATCATTCTTTTTTCATTTGATAGAATTGGTCAATATTGCAAAAATCGGAAAAATCTTGTAATCAACTTGTATCACAATATATGGTGAATGCGCTAGTATTAAAACATTTTAATTATTCTTATTCGAAATCTAGGATGAAATTAATTGAAAAGAAATTGGGATTTCATGAAAATATTTGATAATTAACCGCTTTCCATATGTCTGTTTCTATTTGTCTGCTTATATAAAATGTAATGAAATAAGCCTTCAGCAATAAGAGTAAGGAGTAAATTAAAGAATTTTAAGAAATATAATAAGATAAAGATAAACACAGGCAGAGCAAATCAAATATATCAATAAATAGTGTTTGATAGTAACAGAACTAATCAAATCAATGAACTTGTCAAAAATCAGTACTTATTGTGTAAAAATTAGCAAGGTAAGCAAGCTTCCCTGAAGAACAACTTATTACCCGACAATACTTAGCTTGATTAGCCAAATAGTCAAATAACAGGAAAAATTTACGAAATAAATAAAACTAAGTATAGAAATATAAAATAGGGTAGACTTACTATAATTTAGTCCATCAGCCTTGATAAATCATAAATAGATAAAAGATTTGTCCATATCAAAATTGGAAGGTTTTTCCGCTATAACCAAAATGTATAGATTTTATAATTTCTTCTTGCTTATGTTGCAGACTGTCCAAAAATGAAAAATAATGTTAGTAAAGGATAAACAGTATCTTACATTAGTGGCAAAGACAGTTAAACAAGTAATTTAAACAAAAATAGGAAGTAGGAGACATCTACAGAAAAAAATTCTCTTAGGAAGTTAAATATAGGTTGTAATAGATAATAAGTTATGTAAATTGTTAAGTTAAGAGAGTAAACAAACTAAAGACACTAAAATAAGAAGTGCAAGTGGTGAAAAAAGACAATTACAGACAGTGGAAAGTGAACTTATAGTAAGCGAACCATGCCAGAAAATAGGCATTCTCAAATAACTGATATAAACATTGTTCAAGTAAAAACTTCATTTGTATAGGATATAAGAGACAATAAAGAGTAGAAATTAAGGATTAGATAAGAATTGTAAGCTATAATTAGTAAGTAAGGAGAAAATAGAAAGGCATCAGGGTCAAACATTCAAAGTTCAAAATATCCATAAAGAAGCAAAATTGAGTCTATAGGAAACAATTTATTTGAAATTAAATGAGCTTTCAAATGAGATATATTTATGATAGCAGAATATTCAAAATTTTTTTTAAGTAACAATCATTCAATACCAGGGAAAAGAAAATTATTTAAAAAGAAATGTTGTAAGGAGGATTTAACATATTGCTGTAGTACAGAACTTAGTTATTACTGTTACAAACTTTTGAATGTTTTGACTGTTTTTTCTTCATTGTGTATATCGAAGCAGGGTTAAAAGCATGTGGAATGATGGATTGAACAGGAGTTGCAACATTGTGTTTGTTTATGTGTCTGAATCCCTGTGATGTCTTTTTTCTGCTACCGGTGTTTTTTGCTTTGGTTGTTACTGTGGCTAGTAGCGTTCTCCAGTGACAAATTCTCAGTTCGACTGCGTGTGGTGGTTCGTTACTGCGTCTACCCCTGGTAAGAGAGTCCTAAGTTCTGTACTACAACAATATGTTAAATCCTTCTTACAACATTTCTTTTTAAATAATTTTCTTTTCCATGGTATTGAATGATTGTTACTTAACCAAATTTTGAATATTCTGCCCTGATAAACGATGAGATGAGCCAGTCTTTGAATGTCTTATGTCTATTGTTTTCTTTGTACCTATGGAGAATGTCTTTTTGGTAAGTAACAGTTTCAACTTTTTTCTACACTTTCTGCTAGAGACATATAAGTTTTACCACACAGCATTCTTTGGTAAACATTTGTTTGACGGCCTGACATAATTTAGATTCAGCTGTGAAATTTTTCAGTAAGGTTACACAGGGTGTTATAAAGCACTTTGTCAGTTTTACCCTCGCATCAATGAAACAATTCGTTAGGATCAACATTTACGGTTTTTTCTAGCAACAAACGACTGGATTTTCTTAGTTGTTTTCTTTTAGAAAAAAGTTTATGTCTAAGTACTGAAATTAGATTTGATGCTAAAGTTTCGAGTCACAGACGTTGTCTTAGAAAAGATTTGTTTGTCCCAGCTGCTGTCTTACAAAAAGTTATATTATGAATCTTTATAGCCATCATCACGTTTCCAATCATTTGCAACGGATTTGATTCAACCATCCTATTTCTAGCATTCTTGTTCTCGATATAACGTTTCTACCATTTGTAACGTCCCTGTACTAGTCATTTCTAGCATTTCTAACATTTGTAACATCCCTGCTTCAACCATCCTATCATTTCCAGCATTCTTGCTCCGGTTATAACGTTTCTACTATTTGTAGCAGATTTCTAGCATTTCCATCACTCCCCCTATCCCATTTCTAGCATTCCTAACAGCCCTTTCCAGACATTGCTAAGATTTGTACCGTTTTAGTTATTTGCAACGTTCCTGTACCAATCATTTCATCCATTTGTAGTGACCCAACCATTTCTACCGTTTCTAACATTCCTACTATCTCATTTCTACCATTTCTAACGTACTTTTCCAGCCTTTTCTAAAATTTGTACCGTTTTTAGTCATTTGCAACGTTCCTGTACCAGTTATTTTATCCATTTGTAGCGGCTGCAACCATTTCTAGCAGCCATTTGTAGTATTTGTACCGTTTTTAGTCATTTGCAACGTTCCTGTACTAGTCATTTCAACCGCTTTTAGCGGCTCCAACCATTTATAGCAACTGTTTCCAGACATTTGTTGCCTTTCTACCATTTGTATCAGTTCTGTACCAGTCATTTCAACAGTTTGTAGTGTCTCCAACCATTTCTAGCAGCCATTTCTAGTATTTGTACCGTTTTTAGTGATTTGCAACATTCCTGTACAAATCATTTCAACCGTTTTTAGCGGCTCCAACCATTTCTAATGTTCCCATTTGTTTTGTCTCTGGTCCAACCATCCAGCGCGCTCCTTTCCGTTGTCCTGTTCCAGTTTCCAACATTCTCGTTCCAGTTATTTCGTTCCCAGCATTCTTGTTTCCACCATTCTGCCAACCAAACTTCAAACATATACCTACCGTTTCAGTCATCATGTTCCACCTATCTCGTTATCTGCTATTTCGTTTCACACTATCCCATTTCTAGTAGACTGTTCCTTGCGTTCCTTCTATAAGATGTCAACTGTCTTTTTCGATAGTTGAATCTGTTAAACCACCACTCTGATAACCTTGCTCCACATCTAAATACCGTTTTCTAACATATTTTTAAGCTTCCCGCCAAAATTTCTGTTCATTTATGGGACGATAACTTATTTGTATACGTTTTCATATATAATTTAACCTTTTGCAAGTCTAACACTCACACAACATCACTGCGCATGTTTAACACTCCCACATCATCATTGCGTATGTCTAACAGTCCCACAATATCACTACGCATGTCTAACACTCACACAACATCACTGCGTATGTCTAACACTCCGACATCATCACTGCGTATGTCTAACAGTCCCACAACAACATTACGCATGTCTAACACTCACACAACATCACTGCGCATGTCTAACAGTAACACAACATTACTGCACAGATAAACTACTGATAAATACAGATAAACTACTGTCATTATATAACGTACATATAAAAGGTTTTTCATAGTACTATCGATCTAGAAATGCTTGATACGTCCAAAATGTTAAATTATGATCATCCATAATTAGTTAAAATTAACCTATTGGAAGAGTATATAACATACTTATAACAGCTTATTTATAGTATCTACTTAGCCATATAAGTTCTATTATATAAAAATTGACACCTCCGAGAAATCACAAATTATATCATCGACGTTCACTCAAAAGTTAATGTGTTGTGTGCAATATATTTCATGTTATGAGACCTGCTGATACCTCAAAAAATTGATCTCAAAAGTACCAGAAAAATTGATATTCCCATTACTAGGAATATTAACCCAGCGACCGTCCAAAAGGTTTTTACTATACAAAATATTTTCAGTGAAACAGAAGTTGATTGTATTCATTGTTCTTTTTAATTTTATCAAGTTAATATCATTTGAAATCCCTATTCAAGAGACTTTTAGCATATACGTCTAGATGTAGCCTTCAATGTACAAGTGGTGCCAAGACTACAAAGAGGGCAATAGATTGGGTCATACACTTAAATTACTTAATACTAATTTACAGAAAGGCGCAAACATCACGGTGCAATCAAATATATGTTTATATCGTACTATACTTCGTATCTTATGCGCATATTCGAAAATGCGTCATTTTCACTTCTCTCGTTAGGGTTATGTTTTCTCTTTTTTGATCTATGATTAGTGGTTTCCCAACACATTTACATTCTCTCAACAGAGACGCAACGCTTGCGCACAATGGGTTAAGTACAGTAAAACGATATAATCTGTTGTCTCTCTTAGTTGGTGACCTTTCCACTTATGGGTGATAGCAGATATTATTTGTATTAAGTAGGTATATGTATAAGGTAACAGGCTATTTCACTTGGCGAGGGAAAGCAGACAATGAAATACATACTGGACGTATTTCAGTGGAAACAGCTCCCAATCTTGCTCCCCCTTTTGCCCTCTCTTTTAGTCTGGGAACAATATTTGTGCATTGTAGACTACCTCCAGAAGTACAAGCTCTAAGGTTAGAGAAGAGAGCGCTTTCAAATTTTTTTAAATTGACCTAATACGTTGGTGCTATTGGTATATTAACTGCATTTCGGTAAACATGACTATGATTTTTTGGAGGTTTCCCAGAGTTTATAAATTTTTGGTCTAAATAGTGATATTTGTCTTCGCCATGGTAAATTTAGAATCAGACCTACATGTGAAAACGGCCACTATTCTAACAATCGATAGCTCCCAGGAGAAATCAGGAAACGATCGAATGACAGGAGAAACAAAAGAACTTTCGAATTCACAAGATGATTCTAGTATTTCTGTCTCACTTATATAAGGCAGTTTTCTAATTACCAGATCACTAAGTGAATGTGTGCCACACAATGCCGCACTTTTCTTTTGGTTAAAACCCAAAATACAACAATAAATTCAATCCTAGTTAAGCCTATAGGTCCCTACTATAATATGTCTTCCCTTATATAGGCAAACGTTGGTGAGCCAGTTTAACCAACGAATTTATGAGTATATCCCAAGGGAATATAAAACCAAATTTAAAAAAATATCTTAAGAAAAAAGAACAAATTTTTGCTGTTCGTTCCGTTGTCGACTCAGGGAGTCTGCTGAAATCTCTAAAATTTCCCTATCTAGTTTTGCGTACTCCGACGCTAATTAGTCCCTATCGCGAGGTTTCTTCCTTGCCGTTTGCCTCTACCCTGGGTTCAGAATTTGAATCTACAACTTTACGGAAAACCTCACAGGTTTTTGGCAATAACACTTCTTTGTTAGACAAATATAAAGATACTCACCAAATGCCAATTATCCGTTTATCCCAAATCCCAAAAAGGTTTACCTGTGAATCAAGAAATATAATTCAAACTAACTTCCTAGCTAGCTAAAACTTTACCAAAACAAAACACACTCCCGACTTTCGCGGTTTTCTCCCTAGGCGATCAATTTAGACAACTTTTAACCAAGTTCCTGAAACCCTATGTGGACAGGTGAACTACCCCTCTCTTCGGAGTCTAGTTTCCACCCTTTTTATGTCTCCTAAAGCCGTCCCGCCACGTACGACTAGTTTTCTTGAGTTCCGGCCCCGAACTCCACCGAATCCCGTTGAAGACTTCTCCGAGCCTTGCTGAAGACTAAATTTTTTCTTCATATCATGTTCCCGCGAAATTTCGGTTTCCCCCGTATATGAATTAATTTAAACAAATTTCCTACTTGTCGATTTCCCGCACGTCCAGTAGTTCGTTCTGAGACGTACAATTTTACAATTGCAACTAACAAACAACAACCTCAGTCGGCAAAAAGGTCGAAACGGCATCAGCAATGCATAAACAACATTGTTTAAATTAAAATAGCATGTTTTTCCCCTAAGTGTTAAATTTCGAAATGTGTATTTGATATTTACACTTCCTTTCTATTAAACAAGACCTGTTTTAGTACAAAAACTGCTTATTTAGCGCATGGCGACAAATTTCGACTTTACGATTAAATTAATGCAACGAAAGAATGAAATAATTATTATTTCAGACTGAATAAATAATTACTAAAAAAATGAATTTATCTAACCTCACCGGGTGTTACAAGTGACATATAATTCAACAGTCACCCGCTTATGCCTCCACATTAGTAATAGTTTATAGACAATAACTGACCTGATTTAAACAGCAAATTCGAAGAAGTAAATTATTTAATCAATAAAAACCTACAAAAATATGTATTATTTTTTGTTATTTATGAAAACTTAGGAATGAATGGTAATACTGTCAATGGAAAAGTTGTAAGAAGTGGGAAAATGTCCAAAATGTGCGTTTACAACTCCTTATCGGAGTGTTTTTTGCCGAGAAAATCCAGAAAACCGATAAAAAATGAGTTTTTTTTACATTAATAACTTGATGTAATAAAAACTACAAAATTATTTTTCATCATAGTGATCGAGTACAATGTTGGAATTAATTAAGCTTACGATGGATTTTGTATGATGAGTAGTTTTTGCAGAATTATAATTCAAACAATTAAGACAGATCTTTTGCGAACGGTACCGTATTTGCTGTGTCCGTTTGATATGGATACAGCAAATATATTTTAAAAGTAACTTCAATTTGTATATCTTGGATTTTTGTTTAAATGCATTCAATATAATATACTTGTGAATATTGCAATTTACTTGAGAGCTCGTGCCAGACTGAGACAGAAGCAAAACTTGTGGAGGTTTTCAAGCTAATTTAGAGGAAGTGATGTTTTTACGCGGTGGGTTGCTCACTACTGAGCGCAACTAAATTTATGTGATTGTCTTGACGTAAGATCCTTACGTAATATATATGACGTAAATATGACATCCAAGATGATGTTAAGATGACATAACAATGACATAAAGGAGATGTAAAATATATGACATAAATATGACATCAGCCTGATGACATAATAATTACGTCCATAACAATATATATATATATATATATATATATATATATATATATATATGTTTTAGGTGGTTTCAGGGAATTCATCCGCGTAGTTGATAACTGATCCCTGCCGGGATCGATGGTAAAATGACGACGTTTCGGCAGAGTCACATCTGCCCTCTTCAGGTCGGTTCGCATAAATCTCGTAGCCTTCTGAAGCGAGCGCGCTGTTATATAATCTTAGTATTCGAGTAACTACAAGCGAAAGCAGAAGGCTACGAGTTTTATGCAGTTTTATGCGAACCGACCTGAAGAGGGCAGATGTGACTCTGCCGAAACGTCGTCATTTTACCATCGATCCCGGCAGTGATCAGTTGTCAACTGCGCGGATGAGTTCCCGGAAACCACCTAAAACATTTATATATATATATATATATATATATATATATATATATATAAATGTATACTCTTTTAACTATATTTTGAGAGCTTTCAAAATCACTTATTTCTTTATCAGTCAAATAGTTGAAAATGAATTTAGAATTAACTTTACAGCGCAAATTGAACATTGGAAAGGTTATCCAGTAAAAGATAATATATAATGTAAAAATATTATCTTTTACTGGATAACCTTTCCAATGTTCATTTGTGCTGTAAAGTTAATTCTAAATTCAATCTCAACTAACTTTTTGACTGATGAAGAAATAAATGATATCGAAAGCTACACAAATATAGTTAAAAAGAGTATAAATTTATATATTGGATGCTTCCCAATAGCACGATAGCATTCTAGAATTTTGTACTTCTATACAGCTGTGACTTCCTTTGTGGAATAATAAGATTGTGTTTATTTCATATGTTTTAATGATGCCATTTTGGCCATGTTTGTGACCTTTTTCAAATTTATTCTAAAAGTACAGCATTAGTACTTATGAAGTCACAATTTTTTCTGCTAAACATTTTACATTTTTTTACTTGACACGATAGAAACTTTTTTCTATCATTGTCTCTGAAAGGACACACAATGTTAGTTTTTAATTTTGTGTCAAATAAAAAAATGTAAAATGTTTAGCAGAAAAAACTGTAACTTCACAAGTACTAGTGCTGTAGTTTTAGAATAGATTTGAACAAGACCAAAAACATGACTGAATTGTTATCATTAAAACATATGAAATAAACACAATCTTATCATTTGTAACAACCTAAAATAAATGTATCATATGGTTTTGGTATTCATCCCTAGTTGACAAATGAATCCTCCTGGTAGCATAGGTTAAATGATGTTTTGCTTATACTTTTTGTCAAGTAACTAGAAATGGGCCAGGCAGAAAGAGGGACCATGTGAACCATTCCAAAAGAGGGCAATACTGGTACTCAGTCAATACACAGTTATTTTACAAATAACCCAGAATGATGATGATTAGTTTTCAACTATATGGAAGCTGGAATGCATAAGACATGTGTCTGTGTACAAGAGAGCAATTTGTAGTTGATGGTTATAAAAAATTAACACAAATTTTGAAAGTCTATAAAGTTGTGAATGAAGTTTAATTTCAGTTTTATGTTTTATATTAACATCATATGTTTTATTTTCTGTTGCCATCAATATTTCACACTTCTAATAAAACTTGTAATTGCTTCCTCCATTGGATGTTGGTTACCCAATAACCATTTTTCTCAAGCACCTATAAAAATATTTGCATGTTAACAATACAGCTAAAATTCAAGTACCTAAAAAAAGAACTGTAATGTGTAATCAAATTGTAATATAATGATCACTGTTTTAAGATCTAGCTATAGTTTATATAGTGACTGCTAAAATTTTATTTTTTAATTAAAATGAACTTAAAGTTTTGTTAGGAGGAAACTTTATAATCTTTATTTAGGTATAATAAATATAAAAAGAATAAAATATATGAATTAATAAGTCTCAATGAAAAGTTTACACCTTTTATGTTTAGTTCATGAACTATTTATCTATTTATTAGTTAGCTTCAACAAATACATATAAATATGAACAAAAGTCAAACCAACATGAACAATAAAATGATTAAATGATTCCATAATTAATATGCAATATATACAAACTTATAAGTCACTACATACTCACAAATTAGTTGCCTGCATTGGCTTTTTGCCCTTTCTTCCTAACCAAATAAATTTCCGTAACTTTCAAAGTGTTAACTTTGTACTTGGTTATTTTACCTTCCCAGGTGTTTTCCTTTGCAAATTTATTTCAAAAAATTATTGCTAATCCTCTTTCAGTAAAATCTTTGCCATTAGCTCCCCCGACTTCCTTGACTTTTCGAATTTAGATAGAAATTTAGTAGGCGATATAATGTAATAAAGAGAAAGTAACAAATAATTCCAAAAATAAGTTTATATCTCAACAAAATTCTACCAAATTCCCGTACTTATTAATATATCACTAAAAAAATATTTTTAAACATTTGTTTGTATATTGTTTTATTGATTTTAATGGAATGTTTTTAATAATTAATTTTTTTATTAGATTTAAAAAATAAGTGCATATATGTACTACAAAACAATTTAATTAGTCATTAATTTTTTTACTTGTCAAAAAATACATGAAGTCGCAAAAAGAAAATATTTAAAATGCTGAGATAAAAATTTTTCAACTTAATAAAATAATGTGATAATAAAATAAACAACTTATGAATTCATCTTCAAACTTCTTCTCGAGTATCAAGTCTCAAATGGGATTCTATTTCCGCAGAAATAGCTGAGTCCAATCCAGAATTTCCATTATTGTTAGACGCGCTTCTTTGCTTTAAGTCCTTCGCTTCTGTCATGAGTTTGCCCAGTAAATAAATGCAAGTATCTAATTTAGCTGAAATAATAATACCACATAAATGTACCATCAAAATAAAACAATTTCAACATTTAAATCATCCATTCACTTATAACAGAGGCTAGCAGAATTCTGACATTTTTTTCAGCAGTAAACCATTAAAAAATACAGATGTAGATATCTGTTGCTTTCAGTATAATTAATAACTTTAATACATACTGCAAGATCTCAAAATTTGGATCTCTTGAATTGTCCAGTCCTTAGCTGGTGGTTCTCTGTTCTTTATCTTTTGGGTAATATTTTTCACCCTTGCCCCTGGCCAGTGACAGGCAATCTTATCTTTGAATATCTCTTCATAGAGAAGCCAATTTGTTGGTATTTCCGAATACGAATTGAACTCGGTAGAAAGTACAACAGCGTAATCTTTATTCGTCTGTATTTTTGTACTAAAATTAAAAATAATGAATTAATAGTTTTGAAAAAATATTATAATTTTAGGTTAGGTTTTCTTATGTTATGTATTATATACTTACATCTTGCTCATCTTTGGTAAATGTTTTTTTAACTATACTTAACTTTTTAATTATCACTGTTTTACGAATCTATGTAAACTACGATGTATATATATTACCAGTAAATTCACCGCCATTCCGCCATTACATTTAACAGCGTCTTGCGTCATGCCACGCTGTTAGCAGGGTTGCCAACTCGTCATTTAAAAATATGCTAAACTGGGTTATAAATAAAGTCAAAAAATATGCTGTATTCATATTCGGATTGCTAAAAAAATGCCAACGAGTTGAGTAGTCATATGTGCTAATAAAAAAAATCGACAGTGTTCACATAATACAACTAATACAACACATAAATAAGATGTGTATTTTTTACAGTCGTGACATTAATATTATGTCAGTTGTATGTAACAGAATGACCCGAAGCTGATGCTTAAGTATGACGTTCATCGTACCTCAATTTTACTTAAAAATATGAGCTGTTTCTTACGTAAACATATGACGGTATTATGATATCACTTTGACGTCAGAATATGACTTGTAATTTATGTAAATTTATGATATATTTCGTATGTAAATAGTATATAAATTTATGACTTTGATGTGACGTCATACTATATGACATCACATCAAAGTCATTAATAAAGTCATTTTTATGTCATATCTATGTAAAAATTCTATGACCTCTATATGACCTATCTATGACATCATATGGAGGTCATGTGTTCACTGGGTTAGTAGAAAATATTATAATTCTTTATGCAATCAAAAACGTATTAAAAAGTTAATACATACATTAGAAAATATTTGCTCTCCTTTATTTACCAAAGTGTATATCAATTGAATAAAACTGTATTTTGATCTAAAAATCCTTATTGTCTTACATATCTCCGTTAATTGTTATAAAATCTAATAAATTTAATATCTAGTATTTTTCTTGATAGCTCGACTATAACCTAAAAATCAACAAAACAATTAGCTGTCATAAAATTAACAGTAATTTTATTAAATGAGTATATTATATAAAGTCAAATTTTAAATAAACACACAAATTTTAAAACATAAAATGAGATTTTATCATTGCCGTATAAAAAATCGCCATCATTCCATCCAATATCTTAATAATTCTTGGGCCTAATAACCAGCAACCAAGCCAAACGTGCGCAAATCTAATCCACACACATAGCTTGGCTGCCGACTGACGTTGCTTTGCTCCCCACCTATGACGAACTTGTGGGTGTAATGCAATATTCACAACTTATTAAACCACCTTGACGGGATTTTATCGAAAACCTAAGATAGAAAAAACATTTAAATATATATATATATATATATATATATATATATATATATATATATATATATAACCGACTAACCTATATATAACCTATAACTAAAAAGCTGAAAATAATTATAACAAAATACAACTTTAGCAAATAAATAACACACTCAATTTTTTTAGGTACCTACCCAGGAAGTAAAAAATGTAAACATGTAAACAAAGGTGCTCATTCTGTACAAATTAATTACCTACCAATCTACTATATTTTCGAAGTCGGTGCCAAGGAAATCTAAAATCCTTCATTGCTTACTTATCTACTACTTTATCAAACTTGATTGTTGCTTGGCACCGACTTCAAAAATATACTAGATTGGTAGGTAATTAATTCTACACAATGAGCACCTTTTAATGTTTACATTTTTTACTTCTTGGGTAGGTACCTAACAACATTGAATGTGTTATTTATTTGCTAGAGTTGTATTTTGTTATAATTATTTTCAGCTTTTTAGTTATAGGTGGAAGTCGGTTATATATTTTTTTAAATGTTTTATTTTCTACTTTTTAGTTTTTTTTGAACTCAGGTAGTTTTCATACTTTATTTTTTATTTGGTACGTATAACCTTAATAGACAGAACAATTTATTTAATAGTAATAGTGATCATAGGCAACTGAGAGTACTAAATTCAGAAGGCCAATTTCTTTGGAATATTGAAAAGTGCTAATTAATCAAGTGAGAGGTGAAAATCAAATCAAAGAAAATTAAAAAGATCATAAAATATAAACAAAACTTCTGCGAAATTGAACTGTAAACAGGGGAATAAAATGTTTAAGACATTATGGAGAGCAGCACATTACTACATTGACAGGTAAAACCACAAAATAGCTCGATTAGAAAACGAAATTTCAATTATGGTTAGAAAAATAATCAACGTACTCTCAGAAGTAGTATCGAAAAGCTGGCTTGAGAAGAGATTATAGCACTAGCGAAATGTAAATGGAAAAATCAGTGAGTTATGTATAATTTTGATGTATGGATTTTCAAACAGCTTTTGGCACAATGAACTACTGGACAATTATCAAGACTTTAATAAAACATCTTTTACAAATATTTCAACCGACTTCAAAGTGGAACCAAAAAGTTGAATAAATAGCAAAACTTAAAACTATACAATAAATAGCACATTCCCTATTATTAAAAAATGTAAACAACAAAATGTTCTATTTCTATACATATAAATTACCAACTTATCTACCATAGTTTTGAAGTAGCTGCCAAGCAAAGTTAAAATCCTACAGGTCCGTAACACCTGGGTGTGTTGGATAAATTCATTTCTTTAGAATGTAACAACTGGGCCTTCTTACCAGTGTAACAACTGGGGCCCTCACCTAGTGTATAATGGGGAAAAAATATATTAGATAGGACCTGAGAGGAAAGGGGAATGCTGCCACCAGCCGAAGAAAATTTGTGTTGGAGAGAAAGACTCCGGGAACCCTTCTCTGTAAATGTTAGGTGAAAATAAATAATATAAAAGGAACTTTACGGCCCCTTATCTGCCTTGACTCTCAGTCCTTGGTAGCTTCTGGTTTCCGTCACCTAGCCTCCTCTAAGAGGGTAAGTCCCCAGGCTTCGCAAATACTGGTGGTTGTATGGGAAGAAGGAAGGAGTTAAAAGTAAACAACCAAAAAAAAGTACACATATATTGAAAATAAAATTAAGAGGAGAAAATTAGAAACAATAATACAACCCAATATGTAACAAAAAAAAAATACAAAAAAAATAACCTCAAATGCTGGTGGTTAAACAAAATCCAAAGACAAATGTAACTCCCCAAATTATGGTTTTTTAATCAACCCAAAAAAATACAATCATACTAATTATACCCACTACTTCTGAGAATGGAAAGGTGCAATTCCATCCTAGCTAAGCCCTATCGGTGCCTACTACAATAGGTCTTCCCTTATATCAGCAAACGTTGGTGAGCCAATTCATCCAACGAATATATGAGTATATCCCCCGGAATATATAATATATATAAAAAACAAACTAAAACAAAACTAAATTTAAACAAGATATCACAAGACAAGAATGCAACATTTTTGCCGTTCGTTCCTTTTGTCGACTCAAGGAGTCAGATGAAATCTTTACCAGTTTACGATCTAGCTGTGCGTACTCCGACGCTACTTCGTCCCTATCACGAGGTCTCTTCCCGGCCGTTTGCTGGTCTAAGAAACCTCTACCCTGGGTTCAGAACCTGAACCTACAACTCTACGGACAAACTCACAGGTTTTTGGGACTAACACTCCTCGGTTAGGAAAATGTAAAGGTACTCACCAGATACGAATTATCCTTTAATCCGAAAAGGTTTACCTGTTAATCAAAAAAATTATACCTCACTAATTTTGTAGCTGGCTAAACACTGTAATTTTCAAAACACACTCGCGAATCTCGCGTTTCCCGTTCCTCGGCGATAACTTTTATAATAACTCTTTAATTTACTTCCTAACGCCCTATTTGGACAGGTGAAACGTTCCTCTCTTAGGAGTCTGGTTTCCACCTTTTTTGTCCCCTAAATCCGTCACGCCACTTACGACTCCTTTTCTTGAGTTCCGGCCCCGAACTAGTTTGGAAATTCTCTGGACCTTTTCCTCGTGAACTTTGGCCCCTCCCATATGGGTACCATCTTCGCGAATAAGTTAACAACAAAACCCCCTACCACGTGAGTTTTTCATTGTCCGATTGGCTGCATCTTCCGCCATTAACCAATGTGTTCTACGCACGTGTCTTTCTTCGGAATTTAAAATTCTAGAACAAACTTTTCATTAAGGACGGCAAAATCAGCGATTTTTCTCTAACTGCGTATTTTTGGTTTTTGTTTAAAATGTTGCAACACAGATTGTGTCGACCTGGTTTTTAGCACGTACAAGATTTCAACTTTCTGCTAACCCTGAATCGACAAAACACAAAACGGAACGGTATGTATAAGCCTTTCAATATTTAAATAAAATTATTATAACATGGAAAATGGGTTAAGTTTCGCAACACATGCAAGTGGTATACATTGTGTGAAATTTCACAATTTTTAGCGACATGTTTTATATTCTATACGACGCAAAAGTTGAAATATTAAATAACATATATCCGATAAAAAAGAATAAAAAAATGCATTATGAATTCTTGTAAACATACTCGGTGTTGCGTTCCCGCAATTTGTTTAGTGTATTGTTTAAATTTGATTGAATTACTTCATTGATTTTTAAACTTCTGCAAGAATATTTACATACTCTTCATCAACGGAGCAAATGGACTGATCCCTCGGAGGTTGTTAAGCCAGGTACTCTTGTTATTTTGAAGCAAGACACTTCCCCTCCTTTGAATTTGCCATTAGGGCGCATTATTGACGTACATCCTGGACGTGATGGTGTTGTACGCGTTGCTACAGTTAGAACTGAAAATGGTACTTTGAAGCGACCACTTGTAAAGCTCTGTCCACTGCCAGTGGACCCTTAGTTTTGAAATTAGTAATTCAAGGCTGGCGGAATGTTGCGTTCCCGCAATTTGTTTAGTTTAAATTTGATTGAATTACTTCATTGATTTTTAAACTTCTGCACCTTTTCCAAAACCTTCCGTCGCGCTAATGCTAATTTTAAGTGTTTTTTTTTGCGTGTAAAATAAAGACAGTATTCGTGATTCGTGTATTGACTTCCAAGCTATTTGGACGCTTTTTTGATTCCGTCTTGAGACGGCCGCTTTTTGTTGTTATTGTGTTACGATTTCGCGAGTTATAGTTTCGGTCGTAACAACCGCTAAACCGTGTTGTCCAGACGAAGCTCTAAAAACAGTTCCTGCCACTGCGGGGCTACTCTCTGAAGAAAAAAGGACCAAGAAAACACCACCTGCAGAGCTTCGACGTAAAAGGTCAGTGATTAACTTTTATTTGGTGATTCATTTAGGCGACGGCACGTGTTTTATTGATTGTTCCGCTAAAGGTCTTTCGTCAATTACACACTTGCATTGAACCAGCATTGAATTAAAATCGCAACATCTAATTCATACATTATTTTGGATATTAAAATGTAATGTGTCATCGAAGACATTACACTCGGGATGTTACATCATTCCCCCCTTCGAAAAATTTAAGGCTTAGTAGCCTGTTGTCGCATTTATACTTAAGTTTATTGACAAAGTTGCACTTTTCCGTACAATTTTTAATTGGACGCACTTCACAAATACACTCGATGATTTTGTAGACGCTGCATTTTCTCCCTATCTCCACTACTAAACTCCGCTAAATCATATCAGCTAAGATGAGGTAGGTCAAAATTAGTTCAGTAGGTAACATGCGAGAAATTGATTTAACGCAAACCAAAGTTGGAGACAACCTGGTTGATGTCCAAATTGCGCACTACTTTTGAGAGTTTACATTGTCTTTGTCAATTATACGTTTTACGCCACAAGTAAAAGTTATGGTTTTTGAACGTTCTTTCAGTCGTCCGCGAAATGTCTAAAAAATCAGTCCAATGAGGGGCGGACGGTTTCACGAAACTGACGTTAGTGAACGAATCGGTCGACCTGTTTTGGACCAAACGGCATTAATTTGGCTTGCTGGTACTGCATATATTTGGGCTGACTAATTGGCTGTCCGGGTTGAACTGTGAACTTCGGTTGGCTCTGGAACTCATACTATTTTGGATCATTATGGCATCTCTGATATCTGGAACTTATAATTCGTTGTCTGCTTCTCCCTTGGCTAGTTATATTTTCTGGAACTTATTGCCTGGTAAATTTGGCTGTCTTTCGTCCGGTTATTGACTTCTCTCTCACCAATATTTTATCATCTTTCTCTTTATTTTGCTATATCGTCTGCGCTTATCAACGCAAATGCCTTTTCTCAGGCAAACCGATTCCTAGGACATTTCCTATGTCTGGGAACCAAAAATTCTTCATGGCTTCTGCCATCTTTTATAACAATGCTCCATTGCTCCATCATTGAAACCTGTGTAGCCCTACCTGGATCCAGGAGCGACACTAAACAAAATTCTCCTGGACTTTTCGCTTAAGTCCTGACTTCCACTCTGGAAGTGAACATCGCGGGTACCTAACTCTGGTATCCAAACCATTAATTTTTCATCTGGATTCTCTCGATCCTTTTCGACTCGCTGTGTAGATACACTTTTAATCTCTGTGTATCCACACCAATATTATATTTCTCAACTTCTGGTTCCAAAAGCTTCATCTTCTGCCCAAAATTACCATGTCCATTTCCGTGTTTGAATAGATTTTGCGCGATGAACTTCGCGACATTTTACCGCCCCGTTGTCTTTCAAGCTTGAAATCGAACCATTAAGTCCTTTCGATACCTTATAAAGCTTTACTTTGCATTTCGAAATGCACGATTGTCCTTGCAAGCACTGACGTGAATCTGTTCATGGGAACTACGCGTACCTCTATTACCGTACTATTAACTGCGGGTTACCAACTTTTTGACCATACCCTGTACATGGCTTCATGAATCGTAGTATTCTAGCTAAGCAGTAGTAGGAGATCTGCATCTGGATCTCTCCATCTCCATGACCATGACGTTGAAACTGAGGACTTCTTTCTTGAAGCCATACACAAGACCATTTTTTTAAAGTCTTTAAATTACATCATATTACAGTAAGACAATTAATTGCAATAACCAAAAAAAAATAAACCCAAAGTTATTTCCAAAAAGCATCCAAACACATAATCTACGGGACCAAAAGTAAAAAATCAAAATAAAAATCAAAACTAACAATGTTATTAAACATTTTCTACGTTCCCAATAATATTTTCAAAAATCATCAAATTAAAATAAACTTATTTATATAAATACCAAAATCAAAATTCAAAATAATTATCCAAAATCAATTACAATATATAAATAACCCAATTCAAATAAGCATATTTATCAACATCTCAAAATGTCAAAACATGATCTGTTATGTTTCATTCATATTCCAAATAAAATAATCAAAATATCTATCTCTAACAGTTTTATAATATATCAAACTTAAATTCCAACTAAATTCTTCCAAATGATTGCCCTGGCTCATAGCAAACATTTGTGAGTACACTTCATCCAATATCTGAAGAATATTGGGTCTGTGAGTCCATCATTGACTCCTATATTTCATACTTCCAAATCAAAGAAAAGAAAATCTATTAAAAAAAACAAGAGACTATTTGTCTCAGCTCACTACTGGCGAGTATGTGTCCATCTTCCAAAACAAAACAAAGCTTACTCTATTATTGCTATCAAGAGCTGAATACAACCTTTCTCTTTGCTACTCATTAAAGACCCTTCCAACTATATTTATTTTTACTTGTATATCCACAGTACAGCCCCTGTGATAAATCCTTTACCTAGTCAATACATTAGCACTTTAAAATGTCATACTCTTATACTCTTTATAATCATGCCTCGTAGCACTAAAATCATTTGTAATAATTATTCGCACTTCGTTCAAATATAATACAGCTTAAGCCTAGGCCGTATTCTGTACACTACAAAATTGTTGACAGCGTACATTCCTTTAGCAAACAATACTCCGTGCGTTTACCTTTCATTTATATTGTTTACATTATTTTTTCATATCCGGTATTAAATTATTATTTTTATTCATGGAAATAATTTCTTCTCTTAAAAAATATCTCTTCATCTACTTTACTGTCTTTCAAAATACTTATCTCATTACATTTAATAAAATATTTCATAATTTTACGAGAATTATCATTGCATTTATGCTATAATGCATAGGATACCACATTATCTTTTCATTTCTGCGGCGATTATAAAACGTTAGCTAGCATTTCGCTTGAGTTATCTATGTTTCTAAAATAAAATTGGCTTATGTTTACCGCCGTTATGTCATATAACAAAATCTTACGTGTGGAGAACAACATTATTTTACCCTTTAACGACTTGTCCAGGAAGATATGAATGGTTATGATAACCTTTCATGGGGAAAAATAAGTCTATGAGGTATAGACTTCCAAGGGAGGGGGAATCAGGATTTTTACATCCCTCACCCGGGCATTTATTAATTTTGCTTGGGTTTTACAGCTAGCTGCGAAAAATATTCTCAACCGTTTTTTCGCACGGCGATGCCATTATTTTAATAATGAAAACGGATTGGTGGTTTCCTGGTTCGCTCGGACCTCCGTAGATGACCTTCCATATCTACTGATTGGGTCCTTCGTCTGGGGTCCTCCGTGCTACTCAGGCATTTCTTCAAAGCCTCTTTATCAACATCCATTCATCCGGGAAGAATTACTCGCGGCGTAGGTTGCTCCTCCTCATCTTCACTTGGATCTCCATCAGTTTCCGGTTCCGAAATCATTGTTTCGACTTCCTCATCGTCGGTCGATTCCACCTCATTATAATCATCTGTCTGGCGTGGTTTAAAATCCTTTAGCCGATTTATATGCACTACTTGATCATCTCGACCTCCTACCTTTCGAATTCTATACGTCACTGGGCCGATTTCTTCCATAGGGCCCTACCCAATTCTTGGTCAGTTTTTTAGATTTACCTACAACATTTCCCATATCCTTTGAATAAACCAAATCTCCTAAGTCATAATGTCGTTCTCGTGTCTTATTATTGTATTGTCTTATCTGGTACTGCTTGGCTTCTTCCGTATTTTCTTGAACGTCCCGGTATACTTTAGCTAATCTAGCCATCATTTCAGATGCGTAATTGTCATCGTAATCATATCGTATTCGACGGGCAAAGTCATGTCTCTACTGTGAAGTAAGAAAAAAGGCGAATATTTTGTTAAGGAATGAACGTATCCCAATCTTTCTGATTGTCGTTGATGTAATGTGACAACATATCTTTTAAAACTCTATGCATTCGTTCTATTTGCCCGTTCGTGGAAGGTGCATAACTAGACGTCTGAATTTTTTCTATATTTTAGAGTTTAGATATCTCTTTAAATAGCGTGGACGTAAAGTTTGTGCCTTTATCTGTTAATAATCTCTTAGGAGTACCGTGACGACATATGATGTGTTCCACAAACGCTCTTGCTACCGTGTCCGCTCTTTGATTTGGTAAAGGTATTGCAATGTCGTCACTAAAGGTCCAAAGATATCCATCGAGGTTCATTCCCATGGTTCACTGACAGACGTGAAATGTTGCAGTGGTACTTTTTTAAAATGTGGTGACGTTTTTCTCTTATTGCATGATTCACATGTATCACAATATTTTTCAATCTCTGTTTTCATCCCGGGCCAATAAAATCATGTTTGTATAAGTTGAAAAGTTTTTTGTCTTCCTGTGTGTCCGCTCATTATGTTATCGTGAAAATCCCTCAGTACTTTATTAGAGTAGGTTTTCGGTATCACTAGCTGGTCTCTTTTTAATTCATGATCTCTTTTATATAGAACACCATCTTTGTCCTGTCTTAATTTCACTTAATTGGTTTAAGATCCCTTTGCAAAATGTTCTCTCACTATCGCTTTTCGTTTCCAATTAGGTTCTATAAGTTCTTCTTCAATCACGGCAATTTGTCGAATTGTTGATTTAGGTGTACCATAAATACTAATTTTAATTTGTGCGGTTGAAAATATAAAACTAACCATGTCTTTTGTTCTTGCCACAATTCCTCCGTTAAATCATCCTTTATTAAAATTATATTTTGTTCATTATTTTCGTAAGCCATCCTATAAAGCTCTTGTAAGCCAGGCCACATAGTATTCTAAATTGATTTTCTCATCAGTTCGTTCTCCAAGTATTAAATAAAATATTGTCCTCTTTCTGTCGATAATTTTAACGGTTTGTCCAATATCCGCATTTTCTAAAGCAGTCCCGCGTAAGTGATCTTGGTAACGAATTTTACTATAGACAAGTTATAGAGTAATTCATTTATTGTTTCCATATCTTTTATTTGTGGTAATGCGTGTTTCCTGCGATAATCTATGAAATCCAGATAAGACATATCTACATAGTTATCATCGGTATTATACATGCGACTTAAGGCATCAGCGTTTCCATGTTTTCGACCCGGCCGGTGAATTACTTCGAAATCGTACTCTGCGAGCGAGAGGGCCCATCGCGTCAATCTGGAGCTCGGATCTTTCATTGTCAATAACCATGTTAACGCTCGGTGATCTGTGATTAAGGTAAATTTTGAGTTGGTAAGAAAACACGAAAATTGTCGTACTCCAAAAATAACAGCAAGTAACTCTTTTTCCGGGGTAGAATAATTTTTCCCTGCTTGGTTCATTTGTCGGCTTGCAAACGCCACCGGTCTCTCTTGCCCATCTCTGATTTGACTTAATATAGCGCCAACGCCAGTATTTGACGCGTCTGTAGCTAAAATGAACGGCTGGCTAAAATCTGGGAATATTAAAAGCGTGTCATTTGTTAAAGCGGCCTTTAATTTTTCTATTGACTCTAAAACTTCGGCAGTGATTTGAAATTTCACGCCTTTCTTCGTTAAATCTGTCAATGGTGTAGTTAATTCCGTTATCCTCGGTATAAATCTTCTCTTCCATCCGACTAGACTAAAAATGATCGTACTTAACATTTTTCGGTAGTGGAAATTCTTTGTTAGCTCTAATTTTCTCTGGGTCTGGTAAAATTCCTTCTTGTGTTAAAATATGTCCCAAATATTTTACTTTTTCTACGATAAAATTACACTTTTTCGGTTTTAATTTAATATTGGCATCTCTTAGTTTTTAGAACACATTTCTAATTCGTTTTATATGCTCTCTGGACAGTCAGAATTATATATCACTATGTCATCCAAGTAAACCATAACCGAATCTCCGGTCAAACCTGATGAGGTAACATTCATAAATCTCTGAAATGTAGATGGTGCATTAACTAATCCGAAGGGCATCTTTAAGTATTCATAATGTCCATAATAAGTGCTAAATCCTGTAAGCGGTATATCCTTTTCTTCCATGGGAATTTGATTATAAGCTTCTGCTACATCGATCACCGAAAAGAAAGCTTTATTTCCCGCCTGATAACCTTGAAGTAAATCGGAAATATTTGGTAATGGATAATATTCTTTTTTTGTAACGCTATTTAATCCTCGATAATCAATACACATCCTAATCTTTTCTTCTCCATCGGTGTCTTAGACACATGAACAACTGTTGCGGACCAAGGGCTGGTTGAAGGGCGAATAACTTGGGTTTCCAGCAGTCTATCGATTTCATCCTGCAATATCTGTCTTTGCTTGTAAGGAATTCGATACGGAGCTACAAATTGGTTGTGCTCCAGGTTCTAAAGTGATACAGTGTTTCACTCGATACGCGCTTGGTAAACCTTCTCTTTCGCCCATAAATAAATCAGAATGTTCTTCCAACAAATTTTGAAGTTGTACTTTAGTATCAGTCTTCAAATGTCCAAGATCAAATTCTTTCAACCATTCTTTATTTGCTAAATTTACTCTTGCTATCGTAGCTGAATTTTTAATTTCTGTTGCAATCAATGAAATACCTAAGTCCTGTCCTTTTTGAGAATTCTCACTTCCTGTTCTGATAGATTTAATAAACGTATAGGTATTTTATGTTCATTCGGTACAATTGCACATGCTATATAGGCGGAACCGTGCCCTAATTCGATAGGCAAACCAGTGCATTGCCGGTTAATTTCTTCTTTAAACGACCGTGACAAACTAATTCCGTTCTCGGAGGTATTGAAATAAATTATGGCGCTACAATTTTTGTGGCCATTACGTCATCGCTAGTAATCTCATCAAGGGAACAATCTAATTCAACTTTCTCAGCTATGTTTCGTTGTGTACCGGGTGTTTAATTAATTTGGGCCCTAATTTCCATATAATTATTGTCTGAGGCATCCTCTTCAGTTTGACCATTATTTTTCTGAAATGTTTTAACGTACATTAACCATTTACTCCAGTTCTCCTGTACCTTTAATTGTGATAACATTTCATCATCCATTGCACACATGTCAATCGTTTTACCCCATAAGTGAAATGTCAATTTTTCTCTGTAGTCCATTGGTTGCAAAAAAATCTCTTCCTAATAAAACTTGCGTACTTTTTTTTCCATGAGGACCATTAGAAGTGGCACCAACCAACACTTCAGCGGTTCCATAAGTTTTCACTTTATGACCAGTTATACTTGAAAGTCATAAATTCCTTGTGCCATGCGGGTTAATGTCTTCTTCCTTGACCAACCCCTTTTGTATCAAGGTTACCGCCGCTCCGCTGTCTACTAAGCATATCTGCCGCTGACCATTTATTACTAACATTAAAACATGTGGAACTTTATTCAAATTTTCCGTCCTAACTTCAGGAATTTTTCTTCATATTTATTTATGACATTTTCTCTTTGGCGCGTTTTTTTCTCGACTACAACTTCTTTTGAAATGTTTAGACATTTGATTCTCTACTATTTGAGCCTTTACACATAACTGTTCTAAAACTTGCTTAGTAATTTCTTCCATCAAATTTTTATTAAGATTTTGAGCATTAATCTCATTTCCCTTATTCTGTGTCTCGCTAGAGCCTTCTAACCGGGGAACATTCGAAGGCGAAATTAGTTTAAAGAACTCGACGCGCTCGTTTTCGTATTCGAATTCATGAACTCATTCCGTTTCTTAGGAATCGCTCCTTTCTACGTCCCATTTTCAGGGTATCTGCCCTTATTTGTCCCCGTATAATTCAGATTTCTATTATCATTTATATTTCTATTTTCATTTCTATTTTTATTTTCCGACTGACTATAATTGCCGTTTTGTCCTGACCCTCCCGGTCTGTTGAATTTATAAGAATTTATATTTTTTTCTTCATTTTTATATTGCGTCCTCTTTTTGTAACAGTCTCTGGCCCAAAGCCCTAATTTATTACAAAAATAACACGGCCGTTCATCTTTAATTTCCTTCTTCGTTAGTTCCATTCTCGGCTTTCAATGACATTCTTTGTCCAAATGCCCTTTCCACAATTGTAACATTTTCTCCTCTCTGAAATAACTGAAACTCTTGTATTATTACATTTGCCTTGGAGCATACGAGTAGTGGTTTCCTGTAACCGGACTAACTCTCCCGCTTTATCTAACGTTAAATTATCTTCTCTTAGAAGAACTACTCCCATATCCTTGAGAAGACCCTTTCTCAACCCCATTTTAAATTGATTCAATAATAAGGCTTGATTCTTTTTTCTTAATCCCGCCTCTTCCTCTAGAGTTGCTACTTGCAAATCCTCTTGTAAAACGCGTCCACCCAGCGTCTTTAAACGTGTACAAAATGATGAAACGTCTTCATCGTGTCTCTGATAACATCTACTTAAATTTACCTGGTTTTCCCCAGGTAATCTTACTTGTGTGAACCTTGCAATCACCTTCTTTTTAAATTGGAATAGGATAACGTATCTAGGGTAGAATCTGACTTGAAAAAATTATAGGCATTTCCAACGAACTTTATTAATTTTAATAGTCGTAATGTCTCGTCCTCTGACCATCCGTCTAATTTCGAACGTTGCTCCAATTTCTCTAAATATTTTGGGACATCTTTGCCCGTAAAATTATCTAGTGACGCGGCTATCATCCCCACAGAAAATACCATCGGCCATCGTAGCAATCCCTGGTCGGGTGCTACCGGTACGGTAGGAAAAGTAAATTTCCCCGGGCCCGTCGGACTGGTCGGGTTCGATGATCCATTATTTGGACCCCCGGCCGATCCATTTGGTTTTACTGCTCCTGGGCCGGGCATTATGGAAACACGGATTTATAGATATTTAAAAATGCAAGAAAAATTAAGTGGCTCTAATGTAAAAAATGTATATAGGGTTTCGCGGTCTCTAAGGATTCTAATGTCACAAAAAATTTATAGGGTTTCGCGGTATCTATATCTTGGAAACCTTTCCAAGTTCAATATGATATATCAAATAAAATGCAGTAATCAATATCAATTAATAATAAAGTATATATAAATATATCATGTGCACTCAATGTTTTATTAAAAGCAATGAAAAATAATAAATGTCTTTCAATACATCAAATAAAACATTTCCAATCAAGATTAAACTAATAGCACGAAAACTAATAAAATTATTTTAATTATATCAAATAAATACTTCCCAATAGTCATAAAATAAAGGCAATCAGAAAATAATCAACTATTTCAGTATATCAAATAAAACAACTTCCAATCAATGGTAAATCAAATGCAATCAACAATAATAAAATATCTCAATATATCAAATGGTAAAACACTACAATTCAAACACAAAAAGGCGATCAAAAGTTACTTTATATATATAATAAAACTCAAACCAAACCCTTTACTATAATTTTTTTTTAATTGAAATAAAAGTCTATAAAGCAAGCAATATCAAGAATAATTCGCTTTATTACTTTATACCAACAGCTCAAAAGTAAAACAAAATACTTTCTGTTCTTGCACACTGACCCTCAATTCGTTGATCCTTCAGCTTGGATCACCCGGTATTGTAATTATCTGTCCTTATTTCATTATTGAAATGTTCTTAATAACAAATCAGTGAACAGAACAACAATTCAAAAAAAATTACTCAAGTCTTGGTAATTAAATTTTAGAAACTCCCGGTATGAATATCAAAATAAAATTGTCCAATCTTTCTTCACAAATTATAAACAATCATAAACAGAATCAGAAAACCGATAGTGCATAATTTATATTTCCACATTAAATTCAACCTTTAATATTGCTTCTTTCTTGCTAGACACTTTTCAACCCTGTTATTGTTCAACAGTTAGTGCCAACCCTGTGTTTGTTTTCCTCTCTAAAGTCCCTAACATCACCAACTAACTTCCTAAACTAGAACCAGATCCCACACCGCTGCCAACCAGTGTAACAACTGGGCCTGTCTTACCAGAGTAACAACTGGGGCCCTCACCTATTGTATATTGGGGAAAAAAATATATTAGATAGGACCTGAGAGAAAAGGGGAATGCTGCCACCACCCAAAGAGAGAAAGACTCCGGGAACCCTTCTCTGTAAATGTTAGCTGAAAATAAATAATATAAAAGTACTTTACTGCCCCTTATCTGCCTTGACTCTCATTCCTTGGTAGCTTCTGGTTTCCGTCACCTAGCCTCCTCTAAGAGGGTAAGTCCCCAGGCTTCGCAAATGCTGGTGGTTGTATGGGTAGAAGGAAGGAGTTAAAAGTAAACAACCAAAAAAAATTACACATATATTGAAAATAAAATTAAGAGGAGAAAATTAGAAACAATAATACAACCCAATATGTAAAAAAAACAAATACAAAAAAAATAACCTCAAATGCTGGTGGTTAAACAATACCCAAAGACTCCCCAAATTATGGTTTATTAATCAACCCAAAAAATACAATCATACTAATTATACCTACTATTTCTGAGAATGGAAAGGTGCAATTCCATCCTAGCTAAGCCCTATCGGTGCCTACTACAATAGGTCTTCCTTTATATCAGCAAACGTTGGTGAGCTAATTTATCCAACGAATATATGAGTATATCCCGGGAATATATAATATATATAAAAAACTAACTAAAACAAAACCAAATTTAATCAAGATATCACAAAACAAGAAAGCAAAATTTTTGCCGTTCGTTCCTTTTGCCGACTGATGACTGATGACTGATGAAATCTTTATCAGTTTACGATCTAGCTGTGCGTACCCCGACGCTACTTCGTCCCTATCACAAGGTCTCTTCCCGGCCGTTTGCGGTCTAAGAAACCTCTACCCTGGGTTCAGAATCTGAACCTACAACTCTACGGACAAACTCACAGGTTTTTGGCACTAACACTCCTCGGTTAGGAAAATGTAAAGGTACTCACGAGATGCGAATTATCCTTTAATCCCAAAAGGTTTACCTGTAAATCAAAAAAATATATACCTCACTAATTTTGTAGCTAGCTAAACACTGTAATTATCAAAACACACTCGCGACTCTCGCGATTCCCATCCCTCGGCGATAAATTTTATAATAACTCTTTAATTTACTTCCTAACGCCCTATTTGGACAGGTGAAACGTTCCTCTCTTAGGAGTCTGGTTCCCACCTTTTTTGTCCCCTCAATCCGTCGCGCCATGTACGACTCCTTTTCTTGAGTTCCGGCCCCGAACTAGTTTGGAAATTCTCTGGACCTTTTCCTCGTGAACTTTGGCCCCTCCCATATGGGTACCATCTTCGCGAATAAGTTAACAACAAAACCCCCTACCACATGAGTTTTTCATTGTCCGATTGGCTGCATCTTCCGCCATTAACCGACGTGTTCTACGCACATGTCTTTTTTCGAAATTTAAAATTCTAGAACAAACTTTTCATTAAGGATGGCAAAATCAGAGATTTTTCTCTAACTGCGTATAATCAGCCCTCTTTGGCTTTTGTTTAAAATGTTGCAACACAGTTTGTGGTGACCTGGATTTTAGCACGTACAAGATTTCAACTTTCTGCTAACCCTGAATCGACAAAACACAAACGGAACGATATGTATAAACTATTCATTGTTTAAATAAAATTATTATAACATGGAAAATGGGTTAAGTTTCGCAACATATGCAAGTGGTATACATTGTGTGAAATTTCACAATTTTAGCGACATGTTTCATATTCTGCAATACGAGCGGAATTTTTCTATACGACTCAAAAGATGAAATATTAAATAACATATATCCGATAAAAGAATAAAAAAACATGCTTTATGAATTCTTGTAAACATACTCTGGATGTTACAAGAAATTATTGAGTCAAATTGAAATAATAACTATTGCATTCTTTCATTGCATTATAAAATTAATTGTAAAACGGAAATTTGTCCCTAAGCACTAAATAACCATTTTATATACTAAAATAGGTCTTAAAAGAAAGGAAGCGTTAAATTTCGATATTTTGTTTAAAACAATATTAGATGATTTATGTATGCCTTTCCTGTTTTTTTGCCGAATCAGGTTATTAGCAGAAATGAAAAAATTGTAAGTGCCGAAAGGTAACAAAAAATCAAAGATGACTGGAAGGTGAAAAATTCGGAAAAACTTAATCAGCAGTCTACTTGAATCGAGTTAAGAAAATATTGTAATGAAGGATTTTTAAAACGCCCTTTCAATGCGAAAAAATAGGCGCGCGGGATATTGACAAGTAGGAAATTTGTTAATATTAATTCGAATACAGGAGAAACGAAAATTTCGCTGTTAAGGAAAGGTTCTTTCGTGGCGTGGCCGATTTAGGGGACAGAAAGGGTATAATCCAGACTCCTGAGAGAGGGGTATTTCATCTGTCCACCTAGGGTGGTTAGAGGAACTTTGCTTGACGTTTTCATTTTTTTTCTAAATTTATCACCGAATGTAGCTAGTGTATTTTTGGATTAGTAAAAAATTTAGCTAACTAGCTAGTTAGTTTTGGTTTTCTGCTTCACAGGTAGGTAACGTTTTGGGATTTACGGAATAAATCGCTTCCGGTAAGTAACCTTACTCTTTCTAACAAAGGGACGATAGTGCCAAAACCTTTGAGTTTTTCTTTGTAGAGTTGTAGGTTCCGAACCCAGGGTAGAGGTTTCTTAGACCAGCTATAAATATTATCCAGAATTGGTAACAACGGAAGCCTGAGTTGATAATCAAACGGCAATGCAAAATTTATTTTTTCACATTTATCATTTTGTCTTGGGTTGTGTATTTACATTTTGTTTTAGATATAAACTAGTTGGCTAAAGTGGCACAACCAACGTCTGTTGATGTAACAGAAGATATATTGCTAACTTTTCGAGATTTTTCAATCCATTGAACCCAAGACAGAAAGACAGTATTATGTTTCTAGTCGAGAACCTTCATCAGTTCCGCTCCCCTCAACTGATTGAATTCTCGAAGAATTATTTAGGTATATAGTACATATAATGTATTTAATATTGCAATATAGTCCGTGGGTTCAATTTAAAATTATAAAACTCATATTCACTTTCACTTTTCTAGAAACTTTTATTTGCATCGAATATACAACAGCTGATTCAAATATCACAACAATTTTACATATAAGCTCTTCGCTCCACCAACTGATCTCGCGATCGTGGCCTGCTTCCTTTATAAAACCAGCGTCGAATTCTCCAGTAAAATCAGTCATCACTCCTACAGCTGTCGAATGTTTTCGAGAACCATTTTTTATCTCAAAGCGATTGTTGTCGTACTGAAATGACATAGGGTCGGCTTTGGGTAAGTTTCGTAACACTGTCCCCCTTTTAATTCTAATCGTCCCGATCAGAAACATCCCCTCCATGGTAGGGAGCGAGTCGATCTAAACGAACCACCTTCAATTTAGAATTGGGGTTTCGACGGATCCGGTGGACGACGTCATTAAGCCTCTTGACCACCTCGTATGGACCATCCCAGGCGGGTGTAAGCTTTGGGGATTTACCCTTGCTCCGTTGGGGCTTGTACAGCCAGACTTTGTCACTCTCCTGGAACCAGACTGAATTGGCCTTGAGGTCGTATCGCGTCTTCATCCGGTCACTGGTGGCCAACTTCTGCGTTCGGGCTAATTCGTGTATTGCCAGCATGTTATGTCGGAGCTGGTCGGCATAATCGTCGATGTCTTGGGGAGGTTCTTCGGGGGAGCCAAATGCCAAATCGCAGGGTAATCGCAGCTCCTTTCCGAATAGGACCCTGGCTGGGGTCAGGCCTGTACTATTATGTACGGCAGAGCGATATGCCAACAGGAATAGGGGAATATGCTGATCCCAATCACGCTGGTTACTGCTGACGACTTTGGATAGGTGTTTTTCCAAGGTCTTGTTGAATCTCTCCACCATTCCGTCTGACTGTGGGTGTAATGGTGTTGTTCTCGTTTTCCTGATCCCCAACATCTGGAATACATTCGATTCGAAGTTATACCCCTGGTCTGAATGTAATTCCATCGGGACGCCAAACGTGCTGAATAGTTGTTATACTAGTACCGTCGCTACCGTGGTTGCCTCTTGGTTGGGTATCGCATATGCCTCAGGCCATTTGCTGAAGTAATCTATTGCTACCAGAATGTATTTGTTCCCCCTCTCAGATTCGGGAAACGGACCGGCGACATCGATGGCAATTCTTTCAAATGGGACGCCCACATTGTACTGCTGCATTCTGGCCTTGGTCCGGGTCTTCGGGCCCTTACTGGCTGCACAGATATCACATTTGCGGCACCAAGCTCTGAAGTCTTCGAGGTAATTCACCCAGTAGTACCGCTGGCCAACTTTGTCAAGGGTTTTATTCATGCCCAGGTGGCCTCCGGTAATCCCATCATGTACTTCGGTCAGGATGGCTGGTACCTTTCTCTTCGGAACTACCAGTTGGGACTTGGTTTCTCGTCCATCAACGCTTTCCCAGACTCGCTTGAGCATTCCATTGTCTACTCTTAGAGAGTCTCATTGAGCCCATAACGATTTCAGCACGCCTGAGTATCTAGCTACCTCGTCCCATCGTGGCCTGGGTGCCCCTCTCATTTTGAGTGACAAGATTGGTTCGATGTCTGGATCAGCCATTTGGTCCTGCTTGCACTGTTCCGTTGTCCAGTCTTCATTGGCCTGCACTCGGATCTGCCTGATGGAGATACCTTCTCGCTGTTCCGTGTTCAGACAATGTCCGCATTCCGCTCTACAGGGTCTTCTGGATAGGGCATCGGCATTATTGTGGAAACGGCCGGCACGGTGTTCCACCTTGAAGTAGTATTGCTGTAATTTCTCCATCCATCTGGCCAGTTGTCCTTCCGGTGTCTTCATGTCCAGCAGCCATTTGAGTGCGGCATGATCTGTTCGGATTAAGAAATGACGACCATAGAGGTATTTGTGTAAATGGTCTACAGCCCTTATTATTACAAGAAGTTCTTTTCTGGTGACGCAATAATTTCTTTCCGATTTCGAGAATCCACGGCTGTAATACTCGATCACCCTCTCTTCACCATCTTCCACCTGGGATAGGACGGCCCCTAAACCTGTGTTGCTGGCGTCGGTGTCTAAGATGAACTTCCCAGACTGTGTAGGAAAGGCTAGGATTGGGCTGGAACATAGTGCTGCTTTCAGCCGCCTGAATGATGTTTGGGAATCCTGATTCCAATGGAAGGTCTCTTTCTCAGTGGTCTGCCGATGTAGAGGGGCGGCGATGGTGGCAAATCCCTCAACAAAACGCCGGTAGTATGAACAGAGGCCCAAGAAGCTTCGGAGTTCATGCTTGTCTCTTGGAACTGGCCAATTACGGATGGCTTCTATCTTGTCCTCGTTGGTGCGGATTCCTGACACGGACACCACGTGGCCCAAAAACTCTACTTCTTTTTGGAACAAGGAACACTTCTTCGGATTGAGTCTCAGGTTGGCGTTATAAATTCTGGAGAATACTTCGCCCAGGTGCTTCAGATGGTCGTCGAATGTCTGACCCATGACTAGAATGTCGTCGAGGTATACTAAGCACGTCCTCCATGTTAACCCGCTCAGTACATACTCCATTAGCCTCTCAAATGTAGCGGGTGCATTACATAACCCAAAGGGCATGACCGTGAACTGAAACAGCCCTTTACTGGTGGAGAACGCTCTGTCGTTTGCGTGTAGACCAACCTGCCAATATCCACTTTTTAGGTCTAGTGTGGAGAACCAACGGGAGCCTGCTAGTGTGGTCAAAGTTTCATCGATTCTTTTTAACTAGCACGACGGAAGCAGACCATGGGCTGATGGATGGCTCAATAACTCCACTCTGTAACATGGACTCGATGTTTTCCTCGACTGCCTGTTGTTGTCCCAATGGTAGTCGTCTAGGTGGTATTCTGATGGGTTGAGCCTTTCCGGTAGCTATTCGATGCTGGATGATGTTGGTGCGGCCGGTGGTTCCATCTTGACTGTTAAAAATTTGCCAGTGCTTTGTGATAAATTGCTTGGCTTTCTTCTGGTTCTCTGGTGTCAAGTGTGTCAAATGGTCAGCAAACTGTTGTAGGAACTCTTTACTGGGCCCTGTCTCCTCTACTGGCTCGAAACAAGCTATCTCTTGACCATTGGCAATTCTGATGTCGTTGTTGGACAAATTCGTCCGGTTTTAACTATAGCCCGTCCAACTAAGTAGTCATGAGCTGAGTGTACGGGCTCCACCATTCCAACGCAGCTCCCAGGATTGCTGTCTAGCTGCCCATGAATAATCTGTTCCATTCGACCGGGAATTCTAGCTGAAGACTTTGCCACACTTTTTATGGGGGTGACTGATGTGTTGACGGCCCGTGTCAATGCAAATTCCTCACTTAGGAACCGAAAAACATCATATCTCGGGTCGAACATAAATCCATGCTGGCTAATTAGGTCCATTCCCAGAATAAAATCGTCCTCAATATTCGCTACTAGGACCCTATGCCGGATCATGTTGTCCCCTATATGTAGAACGACATCTGCCTCACCCTGTATTGACATGGACTGGCCGGTGACCGTTCTGAGCTGGATGTTATTGGTAACTGGCCGAATTTCTGATGCTCTCAAAACCCTGGACCTGGCAATGGACACAGCGGCGCCGGTGTCGATGGTGATGGTAACTGCTCGCCCATTGATGGTGCCTCTGATGACTAGGCTGCCGCTATCTCGGCAAAATCCCCGGATGGATACTGTCCTGGGGGCTGGTGGAGGGTGAGTCAGCATTCGCCCCCTTATGCTGACTGGTTGGAGTTTCCCTGGTTGGTAAGGTCGGTTTGTTGGCTACCCCTGGTTGGTGATCGTTCCGGTAGCCTTACTCGGCAGTCACGTTGGAAGTGTCCTGTCCGTCCGCAGTGGTAACATGTCCCTCTGGTGCCAGTTCTTTGTGACCGTTCTAATATTTTGTTCAGACTGGCCAGCAGCGCTTGAAATGGTGACTCTAACTCTTCCTGGTTAAAGGAAACTGCTCGGACCCTCGGCTTGGACATGTTCATAACGGCCTCTACTTCCAAAGCCCGAAGTAGACCTTCATTACTTTTCTTTACGCTACTTAGTCTTAGATTTCGTTGTACTTCCACATCTCTGATGCCGTTTATGAAACCCTGTGTGGCCAACTGGTCTTTTGTTTCCTCTGGCAGGTCTGGGTAGGACAAGTGTACTAACCGTCTAATCTCTGCTTCGAATTCTTGGAGGCTTTCACCGGTTTTTTGCGTCTTTCCACTCAGTTGGACTTGGTATACCTGGCTCAAGGATTAATTGTCGTATCGTTTGTCTAGGATGGCGATGATCTTGTCGAAATTGCCTTGTTCATCGACTGGAATGCCTTGGAGGAGTTCTAGAGTCGGACCTGATAACGAAATTACCAGAGAAGTAGATTTTTCTTGTTATCCCATCCATTAGCTGTAGCCACTGCCTCAAATTGCCGTTTATACATGGGCCAAGATGAGCTGCTATCAAATGTGGGTGGTTTGCTAACAGAACCTTTGGTACTCACGGTGTTCTGGTATTTTCCTCGCTGTAAGTCCTGTTGCATTTTTTTAATTTCCGTTTCTACTTTATTTTGAATAGCACTGATTTCAAATTTCACCTGGCTCTGTATGGAATCGATGTCATCTACTTTGGTGTCAAGGGCCTCCACATTATTTTTTAGGATCTTTATGTCGTCGTTTATCTCTTTTATATCTGATTATACTATTTGCATTCGTTCATTAACTGTTTCATGAACTTATGATACTATTTGCATTAATTGCTCAAATTGTAGTTGCCTTTTTTCTTCAGTTTGGCCTTGTTTTTCTGCAAATTTCGAGAATAATCCTTCCATTAAATTTTGTTGTTTTTCTTCCATGGCAGTGACAAGATTTTGTTGTTCGCTTTTCATTGTAGAAACAAGATTTTGTTGTTCGCTTTTCATAGTGGAAACCAGATTTTGTTGTTCGCTTTTCATCGTAGTGACAAGATTTTCTAATTCTATTTTACGTTTTTCAACGGTATTAGTGACAAGATTTCCTAATTCAACTTTAAGTTTATCACCAAAAGATTTCACTAACCTTTGTTGAATTTCTTCTTGATGTTGTTTCTCCTTCTTCTCACGTTTTTCTAGAATCTGTTCTATTTTTTCGTCTAGTCCCTCCGTAACCTGCTTGACTATTTTTTTGGTAGTTTCGTCAATTTTTTTCCATACTACGAGTTTCCATAAATCAAATTACGATTTTAACTGCACTTAATCCTTCACTTCTAACACCAAATTGCAATATAGTCCGTGGGTTCAATTTAAAATTATAAAACTAATATTCACTTTCACTTTTCTAGAAACTTTTATTTACATCGAATATACAACAGCTGATTCAAACATCCCAACAATTTTACATATAAGCTCTTCGCTTCACCAACTGAACTCGCGATCGTGGCCTGCTTCCTTTATTAAACCAGCGTCGAATTCTCCAGTAAAATCAGTCATCACTCCTACAGCTGTCGAGTCTTTTCGAGAATCATTTTTTATCTCAAAGCGATTGTTGTCGTACTGAAATGACACAGGGTCGGCTTTGGGTAAATTTCGTAACAATATTTTATTGCTAAATGAATTCCGACATCCAGGAGTTTTCAGGAAAATCTAGCTCACAGAGGCTCCAAATCGGGACTCGTACTGTGTGTCACGCTGGTTCCCTGTGATTCCTAGGATACAAATCACAGGAACATTAGTAGGTTTACTAAAACCCGTCGTGGTATAGCAGCAGCTGTTACAAAATAAGGGCGGGGGCCATATTAGACTGGTTGACTGCTAGTTGGGATTAGGTAATTAAGTGATGTACAATAATAGGGTTGAAAAGTCTAACAAGGAACGTTATATTTAGGTTGAAATATAAATTAAAATTTCATTCTAAAATTATCAAAACTATAGTTTTCAGGGAGTAGTAAAGGTTAACTGACTATTTTAAAATAATCCTAATCCAATTAAAGTGTCACAAAGAATTGAGGATCCTTGGTAATTGAAAAAGGTTTTTTTATTTTACATTTGCACTTTATGGGCTATTGAACTAATGTACTACAGGAAAATAAGTTTGGATAATGCCTGCGTTAAAATCTTAAATTCGATTGCGGAAAGATTTGATAATAAGGTTTTTGTCTTGAGTTTATTATTTGATATAATCCATTAAATTTGGTCACAATTTTATATTAAATTGAAGTATTTTGCTATTTGATACATTGAGATATTGAGACATTTTAGAAGTTTTCACTGCAGTTATTTTTCTTTCGATTGGGGGTGTTTATTGAATATATTGATATATGTTGAGCTGTTTAAGTACTTCTTGGGAAATAACACCACAAGTTACGAAAATTGCTGTATAGATACACGCAGGCTACACAACAAGAAATCCATCGGGAGAATCCAGATGAAAATTAGTGGTTTGAATACCAGAATTAGGTATCCGTGATGTTAACTTCTGGAGTAAAAGTAGGACTTTTGAGACAAGTACAGGAAAAATTGTTTAGTGTGGCTACTGCGTCCAGGTAGAGTTACACTGTTTTTATGGATGGAGAATTGAAATTGAGTAGTACGAGATGGCAGAAGCCATGAAGAATTTATGGTTCCTATAGAAAACTGTCTATAAATCGATGTGCCTAGGGAAAGGTATTTGCTTTGATGAAAGCAGGCGATATTGGGAAAAATGATAAAATATAGGTGTAATCTGAGCCATTGACAGGTCTGTAAACAGCTAAATTTACCAGCGGAAAGGTATCAGAGAATAATGATTAACTAATCCAATGGAGGAGCAGATAACTAAAGAGTAGTTTCAGCTATCAGATATCCCATGATGAACCAAGCGTAGTTTATAGTTCAACCCGGATAGCCATGTATCCAGCCCAAACAAACAATTGCAGAACCTGCTAGCCAAATTAATGATGTTTAGGTCAAAGTGAATCGACCGAATCGTTCAACAGTGCGTTTTTTTGTGAAACGTCCGCGACACATTATACTGATAAATTGAACTTTGCCGTGAAAAAGTGAAACCAACTCATCAAAATGTTTTATTCGAGATTTCGAATAAAACATTTTAAAAAAATATAACCGACTTCCACCTATAACTAAAAAGCTGAAAATAATTATAACAAAATACAACTCTAGCAAATAAATAACACATTCAATGTTGTTAAGTACCTACCCAGGAAGTTAAAAATGTAAACATTGAAAGGTGCTCATTCTGTACAAATTAATTAGGTACCAATCTAGTATATTTTTGAAGTCGGTGCCAAGCAAATCTAAAATCCTTCATTGCGTACTTATCTACTTCATCAAACTTGAATGTTGCTTGGCACCGACTTCAAAAATATACTAGGTTGGTTTACATTTTTTACTTCCTGGGTAGGTACCTAACAACATTGAATGTGTTATTTATTTGCTTGAGTTGTATTTTGTTATAATTATTTTTAGCTTTTTAGTTATAGGTGGAAGTCGGTTATATATATATTTTAAATGTTTTATTTTCATCTTTATAGTTTTTTGAATTCAGGTAGTTTTCATTCTTTATTTTTTATTTTGTTTGTATAACCGTAATAAACAGAACCAGGTAACATCGAAAGTCTCAACATTACGCAATGATACATTTTCATTTAAATTGACAGGTAAATGTTTACGAACAAAATGACTAGTACACGTTGACTTAATAAGCCCAAAATATATTTTGCCTTATGTACCACGCCATGTAACCTTTTTTTCAACTTTTTTGACAATCCTGTGTAACTATAGATAATTCCACTCTGCCATATGTACCAACCATCCTGTGCATATGACTGCCCACCGATAAGCATAAATTTGTTAGCTGCCTTCTGTAAACTATAGGACGGAGTAGAATCCATCCCATATTTACGGAGTCAAATATATATCAAATATATTTCAACCATAGTATATAACTCCTTGTGGGCTACCCCGTAAATTATTTCATTTTTAACATTTTATATTATCGCCTTGTATAACATTAATTCCTCTCCACACTTTATGCAACTTCTTATGAGCTATTAAAATAAATAATTTTAATAACACTATATAAATATAATTCAACTCCAGCATATATTTCAAGCATCCTATATATGATTTGTTTACGTCCACATTATATGACAATTTTTTAATCACCCTATATAATTGTAATTTCACATTTTTTCCAACATTTTTATAACACCAAACGTCCACTCCACCCTATATTCCAACCATCCTGTATATACGGCTGCCTATGGACCACTATCATTCTACTCCGTCCTTAATTTCAATAATCATATAAATGCAACTTCTTCTATTACTTTACTTTGTGATTTTGTTTGCTATAACTAAACACCCTGTATATAAACGCAACAAATAGCAGTTTAGAGTTTGACATGTGTTGTCACAGAATTTTCTATTAGGCCGGGAAAATGTGACAACTAAAAGCACCGTCTTCGTAAAATGGAAAAATTTGCATTTAAATAGGTATTTGTCTGGTATACAAATAAAACGAAATTGGTACTCATTGATTTAAGGAGCCGAAAATACTATTCTTTACTACCTATATGCTTGAGATGTACATAAAAAATTTTCAAATTCGCAATTAAAACTTCCAGTGCCTAAAATTCCCGTACTGTTCCGTAGGAATTAAAATATTTATGAGGAAATGTCCGTTATGCCATTTCGATGAAATTTTTGATAAGAATTTTGGAATTTTCTGCGATTTTCTGCAAAACTGCAAGTTGTACGTCGCAGAAAAGTATATGAGATCACCTAGGGATCTTCCTTAATAGATTAAACGTTAAAAAACTATACACATCCATAAGGAGTTTTCGAAAAATCGACCAATATTTTAGGGATATTGGTCGATTTCCATGCACGAATGTGTTCATTCACAAATTTCATCACTTTACCAATAGAATTCTTCTCCAAAATTTGAAGTTTCACCAATCCGGATATATACTCTATTAAACAAGACCATATTCAAAACGGTTCACCACAGGAGAAGAAATCAGGTAACATACATACAAAATAATTTGGTCAAGTGCGAGTTGGACTCGCATACTTAGGGTTCCGTACCACCTTCAAGATTCGAATATTCCAGTTTCAGACAAGCAGGGAATGAGTGCATTTTCTTATATTTACTCTTATATCTTTTAAAGGAAGCGTTTTAAATTTATAAAAAATATACACTTTGATTTTCCACACATAGACTTTTTATTTTATCTGCTTTAGGATTCGCTTGATTTTTATCACAATACATATGTATTTAATTTTCTAATTTGGCCCCTATAAAGTAACATTAGAGTTTTATTTTACTAATAATCTTTTAGAGATGCCTTTTATAATCTACTGTCTGAGTTTTGAGGCTCTGTAGATTGGAAGAAAAAGGGCAAAATAGGTCAAAGTTTAAATTATAAATTATTAAATCTGTTATTCAAATTATTTAAAAATATAAATAAAATGTATTTTTCAAAATTTAAATAGTGTAGTTTCTAAAGTGGGAATTAAGTCGATGTTTAATATTTTTGTTAATATCTTTTATACAAATGATTTATAAAAATATGATATTATTGTAATTCACATAATGAGCCTTTTATCTGATATATTACATGATGCGTTTGAAAATTGAATCTTTTCCATTTAAGTGTATAATTTGTCCCTAAAATTACTATGGGTGTTTTCTAATAATTTATTTTCCGTTTAATTCTATTATTTGGGGGCCAGAATTTATAGGACAAATATGAAAAAATTCCTATTTTTCATATTTTTCCTATAAACAAAAAAAATGAGGTCTTAGAGTTTGGGGAAAGGGTATTTTTTTTATATTTTTTAATATATTTTAAAATATTCGTTTTAAAAAAATTAAAAAAATATATTTGTATTCGTCATAATGAGCCCTGGGATTTGATATATTACATGACCCTTTAGAAACAATTCTAATTTTTTATTTTCCATTTAATCCTATAATTTGCCCCCAAAATGAATATTAGGGGTTTCTTCTTATTTTTCCAGTAAAGTTCAGGTGAGGGGCTATACTTCCAGTTTTTCAAAATTTTTCAGCTTATGGTTTAAAGATAAGGGGGGGGGAATGGGTAAAATTTTTTATATTTTTGTTAATATCTTTTAATTAATTTATTTTATAAATCTCTTTTAATTAATTTATTTTATAAAATGGAAAAAATATATTTGTTTTCTTCATCATGAGCCCTTTTATTTGATATATAACATGCTGGGTTGGAAACAATTTTAATTTTATATTTTCCATTTAATTCTATAATTTGCCGCCCAAAAAAATATTAGGGGTTTTTCCTTATTTTTCCATTAAAGTTCAGGTGAGGGGCTATACCTCCATTGTTTTTTCAAAATTTTATAGCTTATGGTTTCGGAGATAGGGGGGGGATGGGTAAGTTTTTTTATATTTTTGTTAATATCTTTTAATTAATTAATTTTAAAAATATGAAAAAATATAATTGTTTTCGTCATAATGAGCCGTTTCATTTGATATATAACATGATGGGTTAGAAATAATTTTAATTTTAAATGTCCATTTAATTCTATAATTTGCCCCCCAAAATGAATATTAGGGGTTTCTTCTTATTTTTTCAGTAAAGTTTAGGTGAGGGGCTATACCTCCATTTTTTTTCAAAATATTCCAGCTTATGGTCTCGGAGATAAGGGGGGGGATGGGTAATTTTTTTATATTTTTGTTAATATCTTTTAATTAATTTATTTTAAAAATATGAAAAAAAAATTGTTTTCGTCGTAATGAGCTCTTTCATTTGATATATATATATATATATATATATATATATATATATATATATATATATATATATATATATATATATATAAGATGATGGGTTAGAAACAATTTTAATTTTATATTTTCCATTTAATTCTGTAATTTGCCCCCCAAAATGAAAAGTAGAGGTTTCTCCTTATTTTTCCAGTAAACTTCAGGTCAGAACCTATAAATCTATTTTTTTTTCAAAACTTTACGTTTTATAGTTTCGGAGATCAGTGGGGGGGATTGGTAAATTTTGGTATATTTTCGTTAATATCTTTTTAAATATATATTTTTTTAAATATGAAAAAAATATATTTGTGTTCCTCAGAATGAGACCTTTCATTTGATATACTACATGATGCATTTGAATTTTTTTTTATTTTTAAATTTTTATTTAATTCTATAATTTGGCCCCCAAAATTAATATTAATGGTTTCTCCTGTAAAGTTCGGGCAACGTTCTATATTTCCTATTTTTTTTCAAAATTTTAGGCTCAGTAGTTTTGGAAATCAGGGGGGGGAACGGTCGATTTTTTTACTTTTTCCCCACAGAAGTACCCCTAAAATCAAAACTTTTTCTTTTACGATATGTACTCCTGATCGGGTCACCAAACTATACATTGATACCAAATTTCAACCTCTTCCGTTCAGAGTTTAGGAGAAAATGGCTGTGATGTGACACAGGCAGAAATCCGGAGTGATATTATAAGGGTATCCGTATATTGTAAATACGGAACCCTAAAAAAATACGCGACGAATTGATAACCTCCTCCTTTTTGGATGTCGGTTAAAAATAACAAACTTTTCTGTGTTTTAAAACGGATACTATTCAAAGACCCAAAATCAGTGTGCGATTGGGCATTAATAATTTATCTCAAACATTGTTTCTGTACATTAAAACAATTTTTCGCCTGTTACCTACTTGAAGTAATCTTGACCTATCTCATCTCAGCTGGTATGATTTGGTAGCGTTAGTAGTGAAGATATCGAAATATGCAGCATCTACAAAAAAATCGAGTGTGTTTGTGAAGTCCGTTATTTTAAACAATGTAACCGGAAAATGCAACTGTGTCAATAGAATTAAGTACCATTACAACAACAAAAATTGAAAATTAGCTTTACCAGGGGCGGTAGAAATGTTTACAAAACTTAAGGATAATTTAAGGCCACTGAGGGTTAAAGTTTTCGAAGGGGGAATTATGTAACACTCGGTAAATAAATTGAAATAATAATTATTGCATTCTTTCTTTGCACTATAAAATTAATTGTAAACTCGAAATATGTCGCTAAGCTCAAAATAATCAATTGAGAGTAGTTATGGCAATGCGAAATGTTTTGACAGGAATGTGTTTTTTGTTTTTTTAACCTAGAATTTTGCAATAGAAAATTGACTGATTGACTGGCAGCCTGTCAAACTAATAATGCCATGACAAAAAATGATAATATACAAGATGATTATTATCCGACCCAATTATATAGTTGGTTGTAAAATTTGTCTTTAGTTTTTCACACACTAATTCAGTTTTTTGAAATATAATTCTTCAAATCAATATCTCCATCAAGTTAAATTATTGTTCCATAAATATTTAAATTACATAGCATTTGGGACATACGTACCTTGTGTAGATTCATTAGAAATAATTTTCAATTGCCTTCAACTTATGATTTTGAGTCCATACCGATTGACAATAAATACATTGTTATAAAATTATCCACTCGGTCCCTGCCAAAAGCAACGTAAAAACAGTATTCATCCCAAAAAACATAAAAACATCAATTTCTAGAGTCTTAAAAATGAGTAAGAACTATCAATCTCGACGCTGGGCAATAAAATATAGAACGAGCAGGAAACTCAACGTATGCTATATCAGCCGATTTTTATTTGAGTATTTTTAGTCAGTTAGTTTAGTGCGTTCAGCTTATTTGTTGTTATGATTTCGATGTAAATTTATATTAGAATCAGCTGTTGGAAATATTTGATGTTTATGTGTAAATAAAAGTTCTAGGAGTGAACTGACAAATTTAATTAATTTTAACCCACGGAATTTATAGGAAAGTGGTGATCAGAAGTGCAGGATTAAGTGAAGTTACAATCGTAATTTGATTTATGGAAACCCGAAGCATGGAAAAAACGGAAGAAACTACCAAAAAAGTAATCAAACAGGTTACGGAGGGACTAGATGAAAAAATAACTCAGATCCTGGAAAAAGGTGACAAGAAGGAGAAACGACACAAGAGGAAATTCCTTAAAGTTAGGACAATCCATTGATAAAAAACATGAAATTGAATTAGAGAATCTTGTGGCTAATATAGATGGAAAACAACAAAATCTTGTCACTGCCATGGAAAAAAAACAATATTTAATTGAAGGATTATTCTCGAAATTTGAATTAACAAGACAAAATGAATTTAAAATATTGGAAGAACAGAGACGAAATGAATCTAAAATATTAGAAGAACAGAGACAAAATGAATCTAAAATATTACGAGACAAAAGACAACTGCAATTTGAACAATTAATGCAAATATATCGCAAGTTAATGAAAGAATGCAAATAGTGGAATCAGACTAAAAGAGATTAACGACGACATAAAGATTCTAAAAAATAATATGAAGGCTCTTGAAACCAAAGTAGAGGACATTGATTCCATCCAGAGCCAGAAGAGTTTGAAATCAGCGCCATCGAGAACAAAGTGGAAACCGAAATTAAACAATTACAACAAGATTTGCAGAGAAGGAAATATCAACACACCGTGAGTACCAAAGGTCTGGCACTAGAGCTCCTCCAAAGCCTTCCAGTCGATGAACAAGGCAATTTGGACAAGATCATCGCCATTCTGGACAAAAGATACGACAATCAATCCTTGAGCAAAGTATACCAAGTCCAACTCAGTGGAAAAACGCAACGCAAACATCCGGCGAGCATCTACAAGAGTTCGAAGCAGTGATTAGACAATTAATACACCTGTCCTACCCAGACCTGCCAGAGGAAACCAAAGATTAATTGGCCACACAAAGTTTCATAAACGGCATTAGAGATGTGGAAGTACAAAGGAATATAAGGCTTAGTGGCATCAAGATGAGTAATGAAGCTCTACTTCGGGCTTTGAAGGTAGAGGCTGTGATGAACATGTCCAAGCCGAGGGTACGTGCAGTTTCCTTCAACCAGGAAGAGTCGGAGTCAACATTTCAAGTGCTGCTGGCTGGTATGAAAAAACTATTAGAACGTTCACAAAGAACTGGCACCAGAGGAGCATGTTACCGTTGTGTATGGAGAGTTCACTTCCAAAGCGACTGCAGAGTCAGGCTACCTGAACGATCACCGACCAGGGGTAACCAATAAAACAGCCATATGTCCAGGGACCGTCAGCCAGTCAGCATAATGAGACGAATGCTAACTAACCCTCCACCAGCTCCCAAAACATTATCCATCCAGGGATTTTGCAGAGATAGCAGCAAGGTTTTGAGGTCATCAGAAATCCGGCCAGTTAACATCCAGCTCTGAATAGTCACCGGCGAATCCATGTCAATAGAAGGTGAGGCAGATGTCGTGCTACAGATAGGGGACAACATAATCCGGTATAGGGTCCTGGTAGCGAATATTGAGGACGATTTTATACAGGGTATGGACCTAATTAGCCACCATGGATTTATGTCCGACCCGTGATATGATGTTCTTTGGTTCCTAAATGAGGAATTTGTAATGACACGACCCGTTAACAGTTCAGCCACCTCCATAAAAACTGAGGTAAAATCCTCAGCCAGAATCCCCGGTCGAACCGAAAAGGTTATTCAAGACAGCTAGAAAGAAATTCTGGGAGCTGCGTGGGAATGGTAGAGCTCGTACACTCAGTCCATGACTACTTAGTTGGACGGGCTATAGTTAAAACCAAACGAGATATATCAATTAGAGTCCTGAATTTGTCCAACAACGACATCAGAATTGCCAATGGTCAAGATATAGCTTGTTTCGAGCCAGTAGAGACCATCATCAATTGCGAAGAAGTGTACCAGACATCGTTGAAGGAGACAGGGCCAAGTTAAAGGGTCCCTAAAACAGTTTGCTGACCATTTGACGAACCTTACACCAGAGGAAGAGAAGAAAGCCAAGCAATTTATCGCAAAACACTGGCAAAGTTTGGGACCACCGGTCACACCAAACTCATACAGCACCGCATAGATACCAGGCAATATCAACCCATCAGAATACCACCTAAGCGACTACCATTGGGGCAACAACAGGCCGTCGAAGAGAACATCGAGTCCATGTTGCAAAATGGAGTCACTGACTCTGCTCCCTTTGTGCTAGTTAAAAAGAAGGATGGAGCCACCCGATTTTGCGTGGATTACAGGAAGCTGAATGAAGTCACGAAGAAAGACAGCTATCCACCACCCGGAATTGATGACACTCTGACCACACTAGCAGGCTACCGTTGGTTCTCCACACGAGACCTAAAGAGTGGATATTGGCAGGTTGGTCTGCACGAAAACGACAGAGAGAAGAGAGCGTTTTCCACCAGTATAGGGCTGTTTCAATTCACGGTCATGCCGTTTGGGTTATGTAATGCTCCCTCAACATTTGAGAGGCTAATGAAGTATGTATTGAGCGGGTTGACATCGAGAACGTGCTTAGTATACCTCGACGACATTCTGGTCTTGGGTCAGACAATCGACGACAATCTTTTTTTTTGAAGGTGGAAATCCATTATGGACAATTTGAGGTTAGAGTCTATCACTCAAATTAGTGTGGGACTCACACCTACTAAAACCACCTTGCTGTTTCTGCAGTTTATGAAGGTGGTGGTACTGTTATTTCTAACTTGCGTCACCACCTTCCTGCCTTTCTTTCATCACACAATTCTGATTAAATCTTCTTTCTCCTTTTCCTCTATAATTTCCCTTATCCATTTGTATATAATTTCCTTGTTCTCTTTACTTTCCATCATTAGTTTTATCACGTCAGATGGTGTTATCCTTTCACCAATCGTTGTTTCTGTTCTTGTTTTATTCCTTGCATATCTTTCGCAGCCAAAAACCACGTGCTCCATTGTCTCCTCAATTTGGCACATATCACAGTTACTCTCCCTCATTTTCGCTATCCTTTTCAGGTATGCTTTGACACTACCATGCCCAGACAAAAATTGTGTCATAAAGTAATCTGTACTTCTATATTTGCTGCTCGCCCATTGTGTTAGGTCTGGTATTAGTTTCTTTGTCCATTCTGCTTTTCCCGTTAGCAAGTCCCATTCTTTTTGTCATTCTTTTAGCGTATTATTCCTGTTTTCTCTGTATTTTTTATTTTCGTAATTTTCTCTAAGTTCTTCTACCGTCAGATGGATCGGAGGTATACTGGCTATAACTGCCGTTGCCTCATACGAGATCGTTCTATATCGCTTATTACCCGCAGCAGCGCCTGTCTTTGAATTTTTAACATCATGTTCTTATATCTTTTGATCTTCATACCTCTGTGCCATGTTGGTGCCCCGTACAAAAGTGTTGATTGTACCACTCCATAAAGCAGTCGTCTCTTTGCATGTGATGGTCCCTTTATGTTTTTCATAATTTTTCCAAGTTTTGCTAACTTATCTCCCGCTTTGCTTACTGTATTTACAATATGTGTCCCGTATGTACCTTGGTGATCGATAAATATACCGAGATACTTTACGCTCTTTTGTGGTGTTATATTTAGATCCCCTATTTCTATTTTCATTTTTTCTCTTATTTTCTGCATTTTTGTACCTTTGAGTAGCACCGCCTCGCTCTTTTCCGGTGCCCATTTCAACTTTGCCTCTTTCATCCTGTCTCCTATTATTCTTATTGCCTCATTTGCTTTTTCAACCAGTCTGTCAGCGTTTGGCCCTTCCACATATAGTGCCAGGTCGTCTGCCAATGCTATCGTATTTGCACCAGTTGGCAGCTTCTGATTTAGAAGATCTTCGTACAATATATTCCATAACGTCGGTCCTAGTACTGATCCTAATGGTACGCTTGTGCTCATTTTTAACGTGTTTTCTTTCCCGAGTATAATACTTCTTTTGGAGAAATAACTCTCTATTATTCTTATTAGATATTCACTAATACCTTTCTTCTCCATTTCCTTAACAATACGTTTCCATGATGCCGAATTGAATGCATTTCTAACGTTAAAAGTGATGAGTATCACCCAGCCCGCTCTAGTGCCCCTTGCTTTGTCACGAATCCAGTTTGCTGCTTTTACTGTTGATTTCCCTTTCCGAAACCCAAATTGTCTTTCTGAAATTTTTTCATCTCCTAATTCTTTGTCTATTCTGTTTCTAATTAGTGTTTCTAATACCTTATCCATAACGTCCAACAGGCAAATGGGTCTATATGATGTTGGGTCATTCATAGGTTTAGCGCCCTTCCTCAGAAATATTACTTTAGCCTTCTTCCAGATTGTAGGGAAATCCTGTTTCTTTATTAATTCGTTATACATATCCCTTATTGTGGCTTGGTTCTTTTGAAATGTTATTTTTATGACTTCTGGCGGTAGATTATCTGGTCCAGGTGCTTTTTTCATCTTGATATGCTTAATTGCTATTTTAAATTCTTCTTCTGTTATTTCGGGTTCATTCACCTCTGGTCTTTATAAAAAGGGTATTTGCTATTTCTGTTTTCTTCTCTGTACTAATTGTCAACAATGGTGTCGGTTGTATCTCTTGGATAGCTATCCCATATGCCCTTCCCCATACGTCTGTTTCCAGCTGTCTACATAATTCTTCCCAGCATTTCCTCTTGCTTCCGTTTATGAGTTTCTTTAATTCTTTTTCCTATTCATTTCCTCCATCATATCCGGTAGTTCTGTTCTCTTTTTCTTTGCTTCTTTTGTGATTTTCCGCCGTATCTCTACGCACTTCCTTTTAGCTTCCGATATTTCAGCTGTCCACCAGTATGGGATTTCTCTGTTTTCGTTTCTGTTTATCGGCCTTCTGTTGGCCTTCAGGAATTTTTTGATTTCTGTCGTTATGTTTTTCTGGTGTCAATTCTTTGTTTATTTTCCCGGTTATTGTGTTAAACATGTTTTCATATTCTTCGATGTTATATTGTGTTCTTGTTTTAAGGATTTCTGTCGCTTTTCTCTCCTCTTGTAAATAGACCAGGATATATCTGTGGTCTGTAAATATGTTTTCGTCTATGGTTTCCCATTTCTTAATGTGCCGTACCATGTTGCTCGAACACATGGTGACGTCTATGTGTGTTTGTGTACTACCTCTAACGAAAGTTGGGTTGCCGTTATTTAATATCTCTAAATTGTATGTAGCAGCCAATTCGGCTATTGTTCCTCCCCTAGCATCCGTCTTAGGAGCGCCCCATAGCGGGGATTTTGCGTTGAGGTTTCCCAATATGCTGATTTTGTTCCGTGGTAATTTCCTTAGTGATTGTGCTATATCATCTATCCTACTTCTGTATTCTTCTATTGTTATATTCGGAGAAATATAGCAACATGTTATATTGACATCTCTATGTTTAATAACTATGAAACCTTTATATGTCTCGTATTCCTCAATACCCGTCTCTCTATTCCTAATTTCGACAGCTATGCTTTCCTGCTTGTCTACGATCCATTTTCTGTTTTTTCTAATTATTCTTATGTTTGGCTCGCTAGCTACTATTACGTCTATTTTATTTTTGAGGGCTATTTCGTTAGCCTCATCATGGGCTTTCGCCGATCTTCCTAGATTACTTTGCAGTATCCGAATCTGCATCTTTTCTTTCTTCTGTATTTCTGTTTAGTTGCTGTTTTTTCCTGTTTCTACATTTTCCACCATTATATCTATGTCCTTTCGATTCGCACTTAAAGCAGTATTCTTCGTTTCCGCAATCAGCTGCTTTGTGGCCCATCTTGCAGCAGTTCCTACACCAGCCCATTCTATCCTCCCCTTTGCATTCCCTGGCCACGTGCCCACTTTCCCAGCATTTAAAGCATGTCTGTATTTCTCTTTTCCTTTTAATTAAGCCTGTTGTCAGCCCTATCCTAATCTCTTTCATTTCCAACAGTTTTTCAATTGTCTTTTCGTCCGCTATGATAGTTGCCATCTGCATACCACCATTTTGCGGTGTAACAGCTTTGAAATCTAAATCCTTCCATTCCAGTTCCATCTTAAGTTCCAATTCAAGGTCTTCTCTATCCGTTGTGATGTCCAGATTGACAATGTTGACCGCCTTCTTCTTGTTTTTCTCCTCGGCCAGGTTTCTTACCCGCATCTTTCCAGGTGCTCCTTTTAGCACTTCTGCTATAGGAGCCGCATTTCCTTTTCCTTTTTGTGTCGCTATTAGTATGTTACCGTTTCTAGTTTGTCTAATGTTTCTAATTTGGTCTCCTGCCCCTTTATTGATTAATGTGTTTTTGACTTGCTTCACCAGGTCTGCATATGTCTGTTCCCCTGCATCAATTATAAGAGCTTCGTACTCCGGATTCCTCTCTTTATTTTTTTTGTTCTATTTTTTCATGGAGCACTACTTTCCCTTCATAGTCATTGAAGGCGCAGTGTACCAGCTTTCTATTTCTTCCCGTTCTTTCTTCCGTTCCAATAATAGCTATATGCATCTCCTTAATTTCTTTTTTGATATACATATTTTTGAGGTTCACCAACGTTCTAAATTTGTTTCCATTTCTAATATATCTGTCGTCTTCGTCTGCATGGTTCGCGTAAAGCTCTTCTGTTTCTTCTTGCTCCTCAATCCCTATTGTCCCAAATGTCTTTTTGAATAGTATTTCCGATTCCTTTAGTTTATTTAGTCTTATATAGTTTCTCACTTTACTCGATTCCCCTATCATTCTTGATATTAATTTGTTATCTTTTTGCATGTAATCTGCTATTAACGCCCTGTCCTCCGCACTTTTCGTTATTTCTTCCTTCACTGTTTGAACTTTAAACATATCTTCTGACCATCTCATTTGTAGTACTTCTTCTAGGTCTTCTTTGTGCATATTGTCGTCTATATAACGTTCGATTTCCATTTGTAGGTGTTCTTCTACTGTCTCCGAAGTTTGGGTACCCATATCTTTTTTCGATACATCTTCCTTTCTGTCCCTCGATCCAAATAAATCTTCTACTTTTCCCATTTGTGCTGTCATATCGGCCGTAATACGCTCGCTGCTAATACTTCTTAAGCTTCTTGCTTTTTCTTTAATCTCAACCTTGGTGTTGGTGTTAGCCATAATTAACACTCCTAGTGCCTTGGTTTCTGTATCAATTGCATTTATGTATCCTCTTACTTTATTGAACATTAATTTGTCAAAAACGAGTTTCGCCAATTTTAGTCCCGCCATGTCTTCATCTGCAAGACTACGCCTTCTCTTTGTGGACTTTGCCTCTTCATCGTCCCACAATAGATCCATCACCGTTCTGTTTGCCATACGGCCTGCGTTACTCGAGCTTGTATTACCTCCTGTTATTTCCTTTTTCGTGTACGCCGTTTGACTATCTAGTGAGTTCCTTCTTTGGGTACTCGTTATCTTATCTATTTGTCTATTCGTAACCTTGTTTGCGTCTGTCATTTGCTCTTTGCTCTTGTTGTCATCAGATTTTTTATTGTATTCTTTTATATCCATACTATTCCCACGAGTTGGGTCGTTTTGCTTGCCCGGCAGAGCGCCCTTACCCCACTAAGGCTGCGTTACTCTTTGAGGTCACCTGTTATCTCAGAGGCTCCGTTCTAAACCAACTACGCATGGCCATCCATCCCTCGGCAAGGGTCGCTTGACACTTTGGATTTCGGATTTTTTCGACAGGTTTTCTCCTGTGAGTCACTTCTTAGTTGTCGTACACCCTTCCCTCCGACCTTACCGGCATGGGAGACCCTACCAGGAACCGAAGTTCCCGCCGGCATTGCTCTCGGGATCATTAGGTGTATGACTTAAGCCCCTCACCAACGACAAGGTCTTGTGACTCCTAGAGGTGGAATCGACGACCATCTGAAGAACCTGGGCGAAGTATTCTCCAGAATTAAGAAAGACAATCTGAGACTCAATCCGAAGAAGTGTTTCATGTTCCAAAAAGAAGTAGAGTTTTTGGACCACGTCGTTTCACAGTCAGGAATCCGCACCAACGAGGACAAGATAGAAGCTATTCGTGATTGGCCAGTCCTAAGAGACAAGCATGAACTCCGAAGCTTCTTGGGCCTCTGTTCATACTACAGGCGATATGTTAAGGGATTTGCAACCATTGCCGCAACTCTACATCGGCAGACCACTGAGAAAGAAACCTTTCGTTGGAATCAGGATTGCGAAACATCATTCAGAAGACTGAAGGCGGCACTATGTCTGGCAAGTTCACCTTTGACACCGACGCCAGCAATACAGGTTTAGGGGCCATCCTATCCGAGGTGCAAGATGGTGAAGAGAGGGTGATCGAGTACTACAGATTTGGATTCCCGAAACCGGAAAGAAATCATTGCGTCACCAGAAACGAACTTCATACAATAATAAGGGAGGTAGACAATTTCCACAAACACCTTTATGGTCGTCATCTCCTAATCCGATCATGCCGCCCTCAAATGGCTGCTGGACTTGAAGGCACCGGAAGGACAACTGGCCAGGTGGATGGAGAAATTACAGCAAACGATTTCAAGGTTGAACATCGTGCCGGTCGTTTGCATAATAATGCCGACGCCCCATTAAGAAGACCCTGTAGAGTAGAATGCGGACATTGTCTGAAGGCGGAACAGCGAGAGGGTATCTCCATCAGACAGATCCGAGTGCAGGCCAATGAAGACTTGGCAACGGAACAGTGCATCCAGGACCAAATGGCTGATCCAGACATCGAACCAATCTTGTCACTCAAAACGAGAGGGGCACCCAGGCCACGATGGGACGAGGTAGCTAGATACTCCGGCGTGCTGAAATCGTTATGGGCTCAATGGGGCTCTCTAAGAGTAGACAATGGAATGCTCAAGCGACTTTGGGAAAGCGCTGATGGACGAGAAACCAAGTCCCAACTGGTAGTTCCGAAGAAAAAGGTACCAGCCATCCTGGCCGAAGTACATGATGGAATTACCGGAGGCCACCTAGGCATGTATAAAACCCTTGACAAAGTTCGCCAGCGGTACTACTGGGTGAATTACTTCCAAGACGTCAGAGCTTGGTGCCGCAAATGTGCCATCTGTGCAGCCAGTAAGGGCCCGAAGACCCGGACCAAGGGCAGAATGCAGCTGTACAATGTGGGCGTCCCATTTGAAAGAAGAGTAAAGAATGGAATGCTCAAGCGAATTTGGGAAAGCACTGATGGCCGAGAAACCAAGTCCCAACTGGTAGTTCCGAAGAAAAAGTTACCAGCCATCGTGACCGAACTACACGATGGGATTAAAACCCTAGATAAAATTCGCTAGCGGTACTACTGGGTAAATTACTTCGAAGACGTCTGAGCTTGGTGCCGGACATGTGACATTTGTGCAGCCATTCTGGTCGCAATGGATTACTTTAGTAAATGGCCTGAGACATATGCGATACCCAATCAAGAGGCAACCACGGTAGCGACAGTGCTAGTAGAACAGCTATTCTGCAGGTTTAGCCTCCCGATGCAACTACATTCAGACCAGAGGCGTAACTTCGAATCGAATGTATACCAGAAGGTCTGCACGATGTTGCGGATCAGGAAAACGAGAACAACACCATTGCACCCACAGTCAGACGGAATGGTGGAAAAATTCAACAGGACCTTGAAAACTCCTATCCAAGGTCGTCAGCAATAACCAGCGTGATTGGGATGAGCATATTCCCCTATTCCTGATGGCATATTTCTCAGCCGTACATAATAGTACAGGCCTGACTCCAGCCAGGGTCCTATTCGGAAATGAGCTGCGATTACCCTGCGATTTGACTTTTGGCTCCCCCGAAGAACTCTCCCAAGACATCAACGATTATGCCGACCAGCTCCGACATAAATCGCTGGCAATACACGAATTAGCCCGAATGCAGATGTTGGCCACCAGTGACCTGGTGAAGACGCGATATGACCTCAAGGCCAATTCAGCCGGGTTCCAAGAGAGAGATAAAGTCTGACTGTACAACCCCCAACGGAGCAAGGATAAATCTCCAAAGCTTACACACGCCTGGGATGGTCCATACTAGGTGGTCAAGAGGCTTGAAGGTCCATTTAGATCGGCTCGCTCCCTACCATGGAAAAGATGTTTCTGATCGGGACGATCAGAATTAAAGGGAGGGCAGTGTTATAAAATTATCCACTCCCTCCCTGGCGAAAGCAACGTAAAAACAGTATTCATCCCAAAGAACATAAAAACATCAATTTTTAGAGTCTTAAAAATGATCAAGAACTATCAGTCTCGACGCTGGGCAACAAAATTTAGAATGAGCAGGAAACTCAACGTATGCTATATAAGCCGATTTTTATCTGGCTATTTTTAGTCTGTTAGTTTAGTGCGTTCAGCTTATTTATTGTTATGATTTCGATGTAAATTTATATTAGAATCAGCTTTTGGAAATATTTGACGTTTATGTGTAAATAAAAGTTTTAGAACGTAAAGTGTCATTTTTTAAAACTTAATTAATTTGAACCCACGGAATTTATAGCAATATCATTTAGAGACCATGTGATTTGTAAAAAAATACTATTCGCGAGAGTACTTTGCCTTCTGCCAGTCCAGTCCTATTAGTAAAAAAGTGGAACGGAGCTTACGGGTTAGCGGTAGATTAGTGTGAATAATTTAATTCGCATACCGTAAAAGATAGGTAGTCCTTACCTAGAATTGATGACTTAGGCCAGGGAAAATATTTCCCTTCACACTAGAAGGACACTATGATGTATTGCAGGTTGGCAAATAAACACGGAGTATTCCAGGGGGCATTTAATGCTGCTCTGGGTACACTAAAAGATAATATAGCGCTGGTTTACGTTGATGATATTTTAATTCTGTCTTAAACAACAAACGGAGGGTTGCATAAGTTGGACATTGTATTAGAACCGTTTAAGTCCCTAGAGTTTTCACTCAATATAGCGAACTGTTTCATTTTTACAAACTAAAATTGAATATTTAGGTATGCGATTCCGAAGATGGTATAAATCTTTCAACAAGGAGAGTAGAAGCTTCATGTAAAGTAGAGTCCCCGCAGGATGTTAAACAAGTACGACAATTTATGGCTCTCGCAAGTTATTTTAGGAAATACGTCGCAAATTTTGCATCTAAGACATATTGTAATGTTTTTATTTTCACAATCGGATTCTGTTCTTGGATTTATTTATAAACACAGTCCAACTATTTAGAATTTATCTTTGCTATACGGTATTCGAATACTGAATGAATCCTATAGCCAGCTGTCCGTATTTATATATTTTTTCTCCGAATTCTCCAGAAGGTCAAGGAGCCGTCGAGAAATTTCCTTCATGTGTTCTCGAAGATTCAAGGAAATTCGACGAATTTGTGTTAGCGCTAGCCACCGGCGTCGAGTCGACAGGCCAACAATTCCTTAAGACTATTGCGTCCCGGAATGTCACAGAATACTTCCAGGGGCCCGATTCTTGAAATCATACTATGCGACTAAAACGGTCGTATGCGGCCCTGCCAGCGTACACGATGTTTATTCCGTTGAAAAACGCATTGGTTCGGTCGAATACGAACTTCGAGAAAACCGATTTCTATTAGTTTTCATTCGATTGAGGTCATCCGTCGAGTAGTAGAGCGTTCGCATGGTATCAGGAATCGGGGCCGTGATGTGGCGATATTTGCAGGACTCTCCATTTTGACAACGGGAAGTTTGACGGAAGTAACAGTCGACGGTCTGGGCTGCGAATGTTGAGACAGTATACAAAGATGTCGATGCCATTGAATTGAAAATTTTCCATCATACTTCTCACCACCCTCCAATTCAGTCCATCCAACCCACAGCCTATCTTCAGGACTGCCAATTTCATTAAGTTCTTCTCCATCATCACAGTCCTTAATTCTACCAAAGTCTCCCAAAGATCGCTATATGTTATATGTTGGCTTGCCCTGTGAGACTGATTTCGTTACCAAATAGAAGCTATCTCTGGTACCTATTGGTATCCAGAGAATATTCTAAGGGCACCTTAAACAGGTCTCGGGGTTCCACTCTAGTCACGTCGTGCTGCACTTTCTGCCCGTCAGAGTGCAGTACCATAAACTGTCCGAAGTTCATCTCGTCATCGGGTGGTTCGATGCACCGGACTAGGGTTTGGTCAACTTCGCCGTCATGACTTCCGGCGTAGGGGCTAACCTGTTAAAATGTACCATTTTTGGTTTTCCTCGAGGTAGCTTCCTCTTTCTCTTTCCTTAGTTCCCTATCTGAACAAATTCCTATATTACCTTCTACTTTTGTTTAAAATTGCAATGTTTAATTTTATGTTTTATGTTCATCTGGCCACTCGTTGTTTTGCTTTCAACCTTTATTAAAACTTTTATAAAATGTTTCATTGTTGGCATGAAACAATACTATCTTCTGATTCCACGTTCTGAATATACTTTATCCTATGAATTTCATCTTATTTCGTTCGTTAGATCGGTCAAAATCTCGTTCCAAAAATTTATTATGACATTAATTTAAATTGGCTCTTTTATGTGGAAATAATGTGTTTTCAAACTTTATTTACCCCAAAATACTTTACTAAGATCCTATTGTGCCTAAAATATGAAATTACTACAAATGTGGACTATTGAATATTGCTTCTGTCGGATTGAGTATTTATGTCTCGAAATTAAGGTAAGATTTTATATTTTCTTTTCAGTATATGTTTTTATTGTAATATATTAAATCAACAGTATATTTGCATATGCTCATTTTAATTCCTAATTGTTTTTTAATAAATTTAGTTGAAACTGTCACATTTGTTAGTTTTCAAAAAATGTGTTTACTATATGGTTTTAGTTGAATTAATCATTTACGAATTTCCAGTTTATGGTCTAGTTTTATAATTTAATCATTTCTATTCACCTTTATATTGCATTTGATTTTTCATATCTCTTTTACATGTTTAGAATCACCCTTACAAAATTTCTATTGCCCTCTAATTATTGGTTTTATGTTGCCATGCATTATTCACTATTTTTTAATATACTATTTCACTTATTCAGTTATTATTATTGAATTGATTTGATTTTTTATTTTTATATGTGTTTATTTCCATTTCCCAAAAACATTTTTGGCTAATATCTAAAAATCTTCTGAATCTTGCATTTTGATAATAAGTTGTATTGTATAAATTTAATAACTTTGGAGTTTCTAATTTTTTTATAATATTGTTGTAAAATCCGTGGGTTCAATTTAAAATTATAAAACTAATATTCACTTTCACTTTTCTAGAAACTTTTATTTACATCGAATGTACAACAGCTGATTCAAATATCACAATAACAATTTCACATATAAGCTCTTCGCTCCATTCGCGATCGTGGCCTACTTCCTTTTATAAAACCAGCGTCGAATTCTCCAGTAAAATCAGTCATCACTCCTACAGGTGTCGAGTCTTTTCGAGAACCATTTTTTTATCTCAAAGCGATTGTTGACGTACTGAAATGAAACAGGGTCGGCTTTGGGTAAATTTTGTAATAACCCCCCCCCTTTAATTCTGATCGTCCCGATCAGAAACATCTTCTCCATGGTAGGGAGCGAGTCGATCTAAATGAAACACTTTCAATTTAGCCTTGGGGTTTCGACGGATCCGATAGACGACGTCATTCAGCATCTTGACCACCTCGTATGGATCATCCCAGGCAGGTGTAAGCTTTGGGGATTTACCGTTGCTCCGTTGGGGGTTATACAGCCAGACTTTGTCCCTCTCCTGGAACCCAACTGAATTGGCCTTGAAGTCGTATCGCGTCTTTATCCGGTCACTGGTGGCCAACATCTGCGTTCAGGCTAATTCGTGTATTGCCAGCATGTTATGTCGGAGCTGGTCGGCATAATCGTCGATGTCTTGGGGAGGTTCTTCGGGGGAGCCAAGCCAAATCGCAGGGTAATCGCAGCTGCTTTCCGAATAGGACCCTGGCTGGGGTCAGGCCTGTACTATTATGTACAGCAGAGCGGTATGCCAACAGGAATAGAGGAATATGCTCATCCCAATCACGCTGGTTATTGCTGACGACCTTGGATAGGTGTTGTTCCAAGTTCCTGTTGAATCTTTCCATCATTACGTCTGACTGTGGGTGTAATGGTGTTGTTCTCGTTTTCCTGATCCCCAACATCGTGCAGACATTCTGGAATACATTCGATTCGAAGTTACGCCCCTGGTCTGAATGTAATTCCATCGGGACGCCAAACCTGCTGAATAGTTGTTCTACTAGCACCGTCGCTACCGTGGTTGCCTCTTGGTTGGGTATCGCATATGCCTCAGGCCATTTGCTGAAGTAATCCATTGCGACCAAAATGTATTTGTTCCCCCTCTCAGACTCGGGAAACGGGCCGGCGACATCGATGGCAATTCTTTCAAATGGGACGCCCACATTGTACAGCCGCATTCTGCCCTTGGTCCGGGTCTTCGGGCCCTTACTGGCTGCACAGATGGCACATTTGCGGCACCAAGCTCTGACGTCTTGGAAGTAATTCACCCAGTAGTACCGCTGGCGAACTTTGTCAAGGGGTTTATTAATGCCTAGGTGGCCTCCGGTAATTCCATCATGTACTTCGGTCAGGATGGCTGGTACCTTTTTCTTCGGAACTACCAGTTGGGACTTGGTTTCTCGTCCATCAGCGCTTTCCCAAAGTCGCTTGAGCATTCCATTGTCTACTCTTAGAGAGCCCCATTGAGCCCATAACGATTTCAGCACGCCGGAGTATCTAGCTACCTCGTCCCATCGTGGCCTAGGTGCCCCTCTCGTTTTGAGTGACAGGATTGGTTCGAAGTCTGGATCAGCCATTTGGTCCTGGATGCACTGTTCCATTGTCCAGTCTTCATTGGCCTGCACTCGGATCTGCCTGATGGAGATACCCTCTCGCTGTTCCGTCTTCAGACAATGTCAGCATTCCGCTCTACAGGGTCTTCTGGATAGGGCATCGGCATTATTGTGCAAACGGCCTGCACGGTGTTCGTATTGCTGTAATTTCTCCATCCATCTGGCCAGTTGTCCTTCCAATGTCTTCATGTCCAGCAGCCATTTGAGTGCGGCATGATCTATTCGGATTAAGAAATGACGACCATAGAGATATTTGTGGAAATGGTCTACAGCCCTTATTAATGCAAGAAGTTCTTTTCAGGTGACGCAATAATTTCTTTCCGGTTTCGAGAATCCACGGCTGTAATACTCGATCACTCTCTCTTCGCCATCTTGCACCTGGGATAGGACGGCCCCCAAACCTGTGATGCTGGCGTCGATATCTAAGATCAACTTGCCGGACTGTGTAGGAAAGGCTAGGATTGGGCTGGAACATAGTGCTGCCTTCAGTCGCCTAAATGATGTTTCGCAATCCTGATTCTAATGGAAGGTCTCTTTCTCAGCGGACTGCCGATGTAGAGGGGCGGCGATGGTGGCAAATCCCTTAACAAAACGCCGGTAGTATGAACAGAGGCCTAAGAAGCTTCGGAGTTCATGTTTGTCTCTTGGAACTGGCCAATCACGGATGGCTTCTATCTTGTTTTCGTTGGTGCGAATTCCTGACTCGGACACTACGTGGCCCAAAAACTCTACTTCTTTTTGGAACAAGAACACTTCTTCGGATTGAGTCTCAGGTTGGCATTATTCATTCTGGAGAATACTTCGTCTAGGTTCTTCAGATGGTCGTCGAATGTATGACCCATGACTAGAATTTCGTCGAGGTATACTAAGCACGTCCTCCATGTTAACCCGCTCAGTACATACTCCATTAGCCTCTCAAATGTAGCGGGTGCATTACATAACCCAAAGGGCATGACCGTGAACTGAAACAGTCCTTTACTGTTGGAGAACGCTGTCTTCTCTCTGTCGTTTGCGTGTAGACCAACCTGCCAATATCCACTTTTTAGGTCTAGTGTGGAGAACCAACGGGAGCCTGCTAGTGTGGTCGAAGTGTCATCGATTCGAGGTAGTGGATAGCTGTCTTTCTTCGTGACATCATTCAGCTTTCTGTAATCCACACAAAATCGGGTGGTTCCATCCTTCTTTTTAACTAGCACGACGGGAGCGGACCATGGGCTGATGGATGCCTCAATAACTCCATTTTGTAACATGGACGCGATGTTTTCCTCGACTGCCTGTTGTTGCCCCAATGGTAGTCGTCTAGGTGGTATTCTGATGGGTTGAGCCTTTCCCGTATCTATTCGATGCTGGATGATGTTGGTGGACCGGTGGTTCCATCTTGACTGTTACAAATTTGCCAGTGCTTTGTGATAAATTGCTTGGCTTTCTTTTGGTTCTTTTGTGTCAGGTGTGTCAAATGGTTAGCAAACTGTTGTAGGAACTCTTTACTGGGCTCTGTCTCCTTCACCGACGTCTGGTACTCTTCTTCGCAATTGATGATGGTCTCTACTGGCTCGAAACAAGCTATCTCTTAACCATTGGCAATTCTGATATCGTTGTTGGACAAATTCAGGACTCTGATTGGTATATCTCGTCCGGTTTTAACTATAGCCCGTCCAACTAAGTAGTCATGAGCTGAGTGTACGGGCTCCACCATGCCAACGCAGCTCCCAGGATTGCTGTCTAGCTGCCCATGAATAATCTGTTCCGTTCGACCGGGAATTCTAGCTGAAGATTTTGCCACAATTTTTATTGAGGTGACTGAACTGTTGACGGGCCGTTTCAATACAAATTCCTCATTTAGGAACCGAAGAACATCATATCTCGGGTCGAACATAAATCCATGCTAGCTATTTAGGTCCATTCCCAGTATAAAATCGTCCTCAATATTCACTACCACGACCCTATGCCGGATCATGTTGTCCCCTATCTGTAGCACGACATCTGCCTCACCCTGTATTGACATGGACTCGCCGGTGACTGTTGTGAGCTGGATGTTATTGGTAACTGGCCGAATTTCTGATGTTCTCAAGACCCTGGACTTGGCAATGGACACAGCGGCGCCGGTATCGATGGTGATGGTAACTGCTCGCCCATTGATGGTGCCTCTGATGACCAGGCTGCTGCTATCTCTGCAAAATCCCCGGATGGATAACGTTTTGGGGGCTGGTGGAGGGTCAGTCAGCATTCGCCCCCTTATGCTGACTGGCTGACGGTCCCTGGACATGTGGCTGTTCTGTTGGTTATCCCTAGTCGGTGATCGTTCAGGTAGCCTCACTCGACAATCACGTTGAAAGTGTCCTGTCAGTCCGCAGCGGTAACATGCCTCTCTGGTGCCAGTTCTTTGTGACCGTTCTAATATTTTGTTCAGACCAGCCAGCAGCGCTTGAAATGGTGACTCTGACTCTACCTGGTTGAAGGAAACTGCTCGGACTCTCGGCTTGGACATGTTCATGACGGCCTCTACTTCCAAAGCCCGAAGTAGAGCTTCATTACTCTTCTTGACGCCACTCTGTAACGGGTGAATTGCCGTTCTCCCCGTTACATTGATATTTACTAATATTTGTCGCATTAATAAAGTACCTTTTATATTTTTCAAATCACTTTTCTAATTATATCCTCTTCTGAACTGAGTTCTACTGTAATAAAACAGTGTCTTTACCTTAATAAATAAACACGTAAGTAAATATTCCTATTTTATTCGCTTATGCAATCGCTTTTTTCGCTTTTAATTGTTAAATCACAGTTAATTCGTTTGGAAGGTATTCTAAGTCCAACTCTGTCCTTTGTTTTGGCGCGGTAATTCCTTGACAGAACGAACATCACGTGCTAGTTTGATGTAATTTCCGTCCAAACTGGAAATATTGGGTAAATATAATTTTGTTGGGAAGAAGGAAACTGTCATTAATAAAATTTTATCTATGATTTAATTACTAAAATTTTGCTTTATTCTGTTATCGAAATTATCTTGTATTATTTCCTATATTGACCAACTATTGATTAATATTCCTGCTTTCGCGCTCAATAAAATTTAAATTTTAACATGTCATTTCCTTTCCCCACATTTATGATTGGACAAGTGGGATAAACGCATGTCGAAGGAAGCAGATTTCTCTCTTCTGTTTCGACCGCCGGAAAAGACGGGTATGTGGGCGAATTTCGTTCTGAGTTTAACTTTTTATTGCGAAAATTCTTTATCTTTATCGGGAAAATATCTGTTAGAATTTGCTTAATTTATCGTTTTTCCTTATTATCGTACCTTTGATTGTAATTAAGCAAATTCGGTTTATCGTTATAGTTTGATTTATCGAATGAATTTTTTTTTATAGTTTTTTTATCGGCTATAGTGCATATTTTATCGTATCTATTAATAATTTTGGAAAGAAACTTTGGGTTAATCTTGTTTCATATTCATCTTAATATCGATATACCGCGTTTTCTTGTAACGCCAAATAGTTGGTGGCTTAACTGCGTAGTTCATTAATTTTTTGTGAATTTTTTTTGCTTTGCATCTGCGACGTAGTTGGCATCGATAAGCCATCGTTAGTTGCTAGAGATTTCACCCGTATCGTAAAGGGAAAAAAAAAGAACAATTATTGCCGGCCTCTTTTGCATTTTTAGGTATTGGTGAATCTGGAGAATTTGATTGACGATATCTGCCAAGGATCAGGAAAGGACAAATTGATCCACTAGACGAGGTCTCCTGTGAGCCTGAATTTAGTAGCTGACGAAGCTCCCCAACTGGGTTGGACTGTGAATGACTGGGAATGATTATGTGAGTGACTTAAAATTTCTATTTTTTTTTCTTTGCATTTCGTTCAGTATTTCATGTATATATTTCTATTTTATTGAATTTGATTTACATATAGATATACCAGTAAATATATTAATTTTTTAAGTCACTCGCTGATCTTTCATTATTCATTGGCCCAGATTGGTTGCTTGTCTGCTTAGTTATAAAGAAATCACATTTTAATTTCTCCTTTCTCTGAGTTTGCAGTGGAGAGCCAAGCAGGTTCTGGGCTAACGCATTTAGCTACTCCTAGTTTTCTTTATTTTAATTGTTTAACTTGAAGAGATGTATGTGACCAGATTTCACATCTGATTTTTTTTTATATTTATGAATATAGATTCAATAATCATTTTTATCTTATATTACCTTATCATTTTTAAAGTACCGTACACTGACATTAATTTGGAGTACTGAATTTTCCCATTATCTCGGAGGAAATTCGCTTTCATTCAGTCGTCGAACGGTTGTCGGATTAGAAGGCACATCATTAGATCTTGACTATATTTTTTTTATACCGTTATCTTTAAACACATTATTAGCTCTCAAACGTAATTGTTTATATATCTGATTTACCGTTAAATTTTACCTGTAATTAATAATTGATTTGTTATTTAAATCTAAATTAATTTGAAACTGTAACTTAGCAGTTGCAATTTACCTTAAGTCTTATCGTTATATATTTTTACCTAGCATTTGAAGCATTTTAAAATTTACTTTTATTAGTTAAAGTATTTTTCATTCATTTTTGGTAGCATTTAAATAATTAATTTAGAGTGAAGAAGTTAGGGAAAACTAAGGTAGGGTGCCTCACCTCATACACGTGCCGAATCGATCCTATAGAGCATATATACGCCTATACTAGTCAGGGGGAAAATTCAGTATCGATACTCTAAGGGCTATAACTAATTGGCCAATAAATTTTTTCATGTATGCCATCAACTGGGGCTAAGAGTGCCCAGATACGTAACCACTAGCCTCATATCAAGGGAGCAGAACTCTGGCAGTACTACCTGATTCGACTTGTCCTCTGGTAGGACAGTGGCAACTCCTGGCCGCCCTGAGTTATTGGAACCCCATCTGCTGGTTGGCATATAGCTCCAGGATCAGGACCTTGGACAGCAAACCCACCAACGGAAAGGCATTCCTACCGAGGATATTGTAAGGTAAGAATTTACAGATTGTTTGTAACTTCACTCTAACAGTTTTTATATACCTCGATTGTTTAAAAGTTGGTTATCTGTTACCAACTTAACAACAGAAAAATTGATTAATTTGTATTTAAATAAATAAATTGTAAATTTTTCGTTATATTGTCGTTTTTCTTGTTGACTGTGTGTGTCCATTGGCCTGGCGCCCTTGCATAGTCCTTCTGCCAATTAAAGAACGAACTCACGCCACCGGATACAAACTGAGCAGCCTACCGGCACAATATCGCCAAGAAATCTCTCTCGAGAGGTTTTATTGCTTCAAAATTGGCGCCCAACGTGGGGCCCTCGAATATATTGCTTCAAAAATTGGTACATTGGCTGAAGGATTATCTTATAAATTTGGCCTGTGGAGGTGCACAGCGAAACAAGAAAAAATTGATTGCAACTGGAGTTCCAGTTTTGAGTATCGAATATCTAGTAATCTATCAGATTCAATTATCGTGGAAATTTCAATCATATGTTGATGAACAGTATCGTTTAATAACCTAAATATTTTGAGCATATCGTTTTATCGAATTAACTAACTTGAACCATTTATCTAACAAAATTTGAGAGATTTAATAATTGTTATTTGTCGTACCTTATATATATTTATAATATATCTTATTTACCGTTTATCTTATCTTGATCTAATTTACCGTTATCTTATTTACCGTGTGGAAAAATTATTTCAGTTATCGTTGCACCCTCTATATCTTTTATCGCTGTTGAGTGAATTGGAATTATCTTACCGTATCTTAATTTATCGTTTCCATTTCATTCAATATTTAATTACCGTGGGGGTAAGCATACCTCTGAAATACTTCCCTATCTCGTAACTCTTTATCTTATTGGTTTCTCTTCTTTATCTTTTATCTCATGTCCATTTTTCTTGCGATGGAACCCAACCATTTGAGAGTTAAGGAATTGGATTACGAACTGCAGATCCGGAGGATAAAGCCCATGGGGGATGTCGACTCTAAACGTAAGTTACTTAGAGGAGCCTTAAGTCAAGAAACTGCAAACCGAAGTTTTGTGCAGAGTAGTGTTGGTAGTCCTCTTTCCTTTGATGTAGATACCGCCGAAATTAGGGAAACTATCAATGACTTGAACACCCAAATTGCTAAATTTACTGGTTCTATCTCCTGTCCATTGTATAAAAGAATTTCGTCCCGTTTAACTCATATCTCAGGTAGAATCCATAGGCTGTCAGAAAATTCAGAAGAAGAAGAAAGGACAAAGGCCGACTTGCAAACTGAACTCTTAATGTTAGAGGGAGATTTAGCCTTGAAATTAGTACCTTCTGCTTCTACTCCCCAAAGGACCTCTTCTAGCCATGAATTTACTCCCAGTCCTTCTGTCTCTCGATCTATCGCACCTTATAAGTGGAATCTTCATTTTTCCGGGCACAATCCAAGGGAATCCGTTCATTCTTTCCTTGAAAAGGTTGAGACTCTCCGTATTGCTCGAGGTGTCACCAAAGATGAGTTATTTACTTCCGCTTGTGACTTATTTAAAGGGACAGCCCTAACTTGGTATAACAGCATTAAGGATAAAGTCAGCACTTGGGACCAGCTAGTTCAGAAACTCAAAAGAGATTTCTTACCGTACTTTTATGAAGAAGACCTACATAGGGAAATTGACTCTCGCACACAAGGAATTAATGAAAAGGTCACCCTATATATAGCTTGTATGGTTGGTTTGTTTAATCGTCTTACCGTCAAATTAGATGAGAAAACTGTCGTTAATAAAATTCGTCGAAATTTAGCTCCTCATTTTCTTTCCCATCTCGCTTTACTTCAAATTGATACCGTTGACCAGCTGTCTGACATTTGTAGACAGTTAGAAGAGTCTATGTCGTGGAGCAAACGCTATAAACCACCTCCAAGCACTTCTAGTAATTTATTGGAGCCTGACTTAAGTTTTTCTGCCTCGTAACCTGGTGTACCCAAGAATAACTCTTACCGTAATCAAAGTTTTTCCTCCTTTTTATCGTCATCTCGCAATATAAGTACCGTTACCGTATCTGGCCTCCGTTGTTGGAACTGCCATACCGTGGGACATACTTATTCCGATTGCCGCCGCCCTAAGAAGCTATTTTGCTTTGGATGTGGTGCTAAAGAAGTCACGAAAAGAAATTGTCAGCGTTGCCTCTATAGGATTCCAAAAAACGTAGTACCGACTGGAGATGGTCATCTGGATGCCGTCGCCAGTACCTCCAATCAAAGTCCAGGAATCAGTTCTGTTCCTCCTACCGATGCCCAAGGAAAAGGCAAGGGCAAAGGAAAGAAGTCCACGTAAAACCCCCTATCTCTTCCACCCGCAAGGAGTGGAATCTTTGGCTTGAAAAAGTCAGAGAATTTTGTCGTCCTTCCTGTAATTTAAGTCCTCTTTTCGTTAATAAACCTCATGACAACAGGCCTTATCTATCTGTTAACGTTTTTGACCGTAAAATCACCGCTTTAGTGGATAGTGGTAGTACCTCATCCGTTTTAGGTTCCTCAGGGTTCTCTATATTACAAAATTTCAAGTTACCGATTCAATATCATGATACCGTGTTAATAACTACCGCTGATGGGAAACCTCAAGACCTATTGGGATATGTTGTCTTACCTATTTCCGTAAATAATGTCGTTAAATCCCTTAAGGTCTATATCATTCCGTCTGTTAAGCACACTCTTATCCTGGGAATGGATTTTCTTCAACTGTTTCAGATGAAAGCTAACTTCTCGTCGTTATCTTATAAGATCTCGCAGATTTCTGCCCTTAATAGCGTTCCAACAGATTCAGACTTAAACAGAAGTCTACAGGCTGATTTTAAAGAACAAGAAGTATCTCTAAAGGGCTTTCCTAATGTTATTGTTGATTCCTTGTCTCAGCCCATTCCGAAAACATCCATTCAGGGATCTTATCGTAATATCGACCTTGCTTTTCAGAAATTTTCGGCTGATTTATTAGGTCCGGACCCTTGTTTCCGATTGAAAAATCAGTATATAGTAGTAATAGTAAATTGGGTTATTAACTATGTCAAAGACTTGAAACCATATCTTTCCAACCCTGACACTGAGGATGAACATGTATCGGATGATTCTTCGGACTCTGAATATGATTCTGCTCTGGACTAAGTTAAGTACCGTACCTCTTCTCTATTCTCTTTATCGACTTATCTTCATTACCGACTTATCTTCTCGTTATTGGACTTTTATTTTGTATTATCGTATCTCTTATCTTTCTTTACCTTATCGTATCTATATCTTATCTATCGTTTTCAATGGTCTCTTGGGTGGGCCTACGAATACCCCAAGGCGGTGAAACCATGCGCGGACGTAAAAGCCGTCCAACTGGATTCTATCTATTGCCACAACATCTAGGTCTTCTTTAGACTAATTCATATCTTCCCTATCTCTCGTATCATTTTTCGTGGTCTCTTGGGTGGGCCTACGAATACCCCAAGGCGGTGAAACCATGCGCGGGCGTAAAAGTCGTCCAACTGGATTCTATCTATTGCCATAACATCTAGGTCTTCTGTAGACTAATTCCTATCTCTTCTATCTATTTTCATATGGTCTCTTGGGTGGGCCGACGAATACCCCAAGGCGGTGAAACCATGCGCGGGCGTAAAAGTCGTCCAACTGGATTCTAATTATTGCCATAACATCCAGGTCTTCTGTAGACTAATTCCCATCTTTCCTATCTATCGTTTCTTTGGTCTCTTGGGTGGGCCTACGAATACCCCAAGGCGGTGAAACCATGCGCGGACGTAAAAGCCGTCCAACTGGATTCTATCTGTTGCCATAACATCCAGGTCTCCTGTAGACTAATTCATATAATTCCTATCTTTCCTATCTATCGCTTCAGTGGTCTCTTGAGTGGGCCGACGAATACTCCAAGGCGGTGAAACCAAGCGCAGGGGTAAAAGTCCCCTAACTGGCCCTATATATCTTTTCTTTTACCATCTAGGTCTCGTAAGACTAAGTTACATTTTTCTAAGTCTCCAGGAGGGCTTGGAGAATACTTCTGGTAGTCCATGTTACCAACTAGGGAGTAAAAATCTTCCAAATGGTCACCTGCCTTTATCTATAACATCATTGTCGTTGTCGTTTCATGCTGATTTGCTGTTATCTGGAAATTATCGTCCCTTCAGGATTGCCAAAGCTGATGACATTTTGTATCTATGATAGTATCGTTAAATATTATGCATATATTTTCACTAGGTTTTATCTTTCTAGAAGATCCATACCCTGGCTTAATGCTTTTACCTTATTTAAATTAGTTGAGTCATTCAGGTCTAGGATTTAGGGCTGATAGTTAATTTATCTTGTCACCTTTTAGTGATACCGTCCCTGAGGATGAAAAGTTTATATTGTCATCACTTTCTAATTTTGATATCTCTACCTTTGTACCGTTAATGATAATTTTCACCGAAAATACCGTGTTTAATGCAACTTTTCTTGGGCGTAGGCTCTTACCGATATAAAATGCATTTTTAATTGGAGATTTGGTTTTCTTGCCTTATCTGCTGTTCCTTGAGAACAATTATCTTGAATTCCAATATCCCAATTCTCGTGTATAGCTGTTGAAATATTATCTTTTTCTCTTTGACTTAGGTTGTTAACGTTATCTATTGGCATTCCCTTACCTTGCTTATTTTATGGTAAATATCTTTTATAATCTATCTACGTTTAACTTTCAGAGGAATTATCTTTTTGAAGTATGATGAAGTGAATTATCTTATCGTTTATCTTGTAATCTCGTCTATCCTCTTACCGTTTGACTGCGAGGAAGCAGTGTATCGTATCGTACCTTACCGTGGCCATGGAAGCCAGTTATTGATTTGTAGAGACTCCAGGCTCTGGACAGTGTGTTAGGGCTGTTATTTTGGTTGTAGGCTGGAGTTGCTCTATTTTGGAACTTGGACATTTAGTGCAGTGTTGCCGTCCTAGGTTCTGTATTTATGTAGAGGATGGAGGTCTTGCGCAGTGTGTTAGAGCTGCATTTTCTCACTTTTCCCGCTTCAAAAATATTTACCGTTCTACCTTACCGTTCGTTTATCTTCTTCTATCTTCCTCTGAAAAGTAACAGGTTTTCTTGATATCTGATTTAGGTGTACCTGAGCGAAAGCTGTTATCGATTTTCAATACCTTATCCCTTTATTGGATGTGAAGTTCTTAGTTAGATTTGATGTTCCTTGTAGAACAATTATTGGAATTCACCATCCTTCTGGATATCTGACCTGTGACAATATATCGTTTTCTATATCTTAATTTTTCTCAGATAATTTACCATATTTTTGTGATTTCCATTTTCAGCAATATGACATATACAAAGGTATATTTTCTGAATATTTTCTTTTCCTTTTTCTATTTTTGGGTTTACCTTCTATTATCGTTCCTTTTCTTTCTGGGATTTATCGTAATATAACGTTCTCTCATTCTCTTATTTACTTTCCATGTCCAAAATATACTTGGGGTGGATTTAAATATTGTACCGTTCCCTATAAAAATAAGGATAAATATCTTTAGTTTTCTAGTAGAAAATTATTTTTTATTTTTGATTCAGGCAAATCGTGTCTGTACCTTGGTGCAGTAGGGATTCAAATATACCACTGCAGTTGTTCTAAATTAAATATCGAGTCTGGTTTAGGTGTAATAAAAAGAATTGTGTTGTCTCGTGTATCTTTTGAAGAGTTTTTCGCATTATATATGTAGAGTAAAACCTATTATCTTGTTGCCATACCAATTCCGTTATATCGTTATCGTTATTATGAATTTAGCTTTCTCCTAATAATTAGGCTTTTATCTGTTTTCTATCTGTATAGGCATTAGGAAAGTATGCCTTACCTCACTTATCGTCCCTCTTAAATAGGGAGCCCTTATCAAGGTGTACTTTTGATGCCTAAGTGTTCGCTAGATTGTGGATTATGCATTTACCTTACCGTTTGTACCTTATGAATTATCTCGTTTGCTTTCCACAGTCGTTAACTAACACAATTATCTGAATGGCAACAATTCATTATTGTATTATATCTTTAACTTTATCAATTTATCTGCATTTAGCTTGTATTGTAAATATTACCGTGTCTTGTTTTTTGGGTTATCCTGACTTAAGGCTTATATCCATTTTTTTTTCTCGCTAACTGACTTGGGATCATTCCCTTGTATTATTATTATTATTGCTACCGACTTTGTAATTTTATACCATTAACATATTTTTTTTCTTTTATCTACCGTCTACCTTTCCGAATTTTAGTACCGATATCAACTTTCTGTTGTTGACTTGAATTTAGTAGTCATTATCTTATTCATTTAGTTGGTCAAATATTTCATAACTCACATACAGAGACCACCTAAAGTAGGTACCTTTTATCTTATAAATTTAATCTTTCCGAATTGAATATTTCATATCTTATCTAAGAGTATTTATACTACTTAGCTTCCCATGTCGCGATTCATTTTCAGAACTGTATTATCTTGGCAAAATTTAGGAAATTGATTTCGGAAATCTAATATCGTTGCTTATTTTGTAGGTTTTCTTATAGCTTACGAAAGGTTTTTTTTTCAGGTTGACCTTCTCAAAAAACCTTTCTTTACTCCGGGTTAGAGGGGTGTGTAACGGGTGAATTGCCGTTCTCCCCGTTACATTGATATTTACTAATATTTGTCGCATTAATAAAGTACCTTTTATATTTTTCAAATCACTTTTCTAATTATATCGTCTTCTGAACTGAGTTCTACTGTAATAAAACAGTGTCTTTACCTTAATAAATAAACACGTAAGTAAATATTCCTATTTTATTCGCTTATGCAATCGCTTTTTTCGCTTTTAATTGTTAAATCACAGTTAATTCGTTTGGAAGGTATTCTAAGTCCAACTCTGTCCTTTGTTTTGGCGCGGTAATTCCTTGACAGAACGAACATCACGTGCTAGTTTGATGTAATTTCCGTCCAAACTGGAAATATTGGGTAAATATAATTTTGTTGGGAAGAAGGAAACTGTCATTAATAAAATTTTATCTATGATTTAATTACTAAAATTTTGCTTTATTCTGTTATCGAAATTATGCATATTTTATCGTATCTATTAATAATTTTGGAAAGAAACTTTGGGTTAATCTGGGTTCATATTCATCTTAATATCGATATACCGCGTTTTCTTGTAACGCCAAATAGTTGGTGGCTTAACTGCGTAGTTCATTAATTTTTTTGTGAATTTTTTTTTTGCTTTGCATCTGCGACGTAGTTGGCATCGATAAGCCATCGTTAGTTGCTAGAGATTTCACCCGTATCGTAAAGGGAAAAAAAAAGAACAATTATTGCCGGCCTCTTTTGCATTTTTAGGTATTGGTGAATCTGGAGAATTTGATTGACGATATCTGCCAAGGATCAGGAAAGGACAAATTGATCCACTAGACGAGGTCTCCTGTGAGCCTGAATTTAGTAGCTGACGAAGCTCCCCAACTGGGTTGGACTGTGAATGACTGGGAATGATTATGTGAGTGACTTAAAATTTCTATTTTTTTTTCTTTGCATTTCGTTCAGTATTTCATGTATATATTTCTATTTTATTGAATTTGATTTACATATAGATATACCAGTAAATATATTAATTTTTTAAGTCACTCGCTGATCTTTCATTATTCATTGGCCCAGATTGGTTGCTTGTCTGCTTAGTTATAAAGAAATCACATTTTAATTTCTCCTTTCTCTGAGTTTGCAGTGGAGAGCCAAGCAGGTTCTGGGCTAACGCATTTAGCTACTCCTAGTTTTCTTTATTTTAATTGTTTAACTTGAAGAGATGTATGTGACCAGATTTCACATCTGATTTTTTTTTATATTTATGAATATAGATTCAATAATCATTTTTATCTTATATTACCTTATCATTTTTAAAGTACCGTACACTGACATTAATTTGGAGTACTGAATTTTCCCATTATCTCGGAGGAAATTCGCTTTCATTCAGTCGTCGAACGGTTGTCGGATTAGAAGGCACATCATTAGATCTTGACTATATTTTTTTTATACCGTTATCTTTAAACACATTATTAGCTCTCAAACGTAATTGTTTATATATCTGATTTACCGTTAAATTTTACCTGTAATTAATAATTGATTTGTTATTTAAATCTAAATTAATTTGAAACTGTAACTTAGCAGTTGCAATTTACCTTAAGTCTTATCGTTATATATTTTTACCTAGCATTTGAAGCATTTTAAAATTTACTTTTATTAGTTAAAGTATTTTTCATTCATTTTTGGTAGCATTTAAATAATTAATTTAGAGTGAAGAAGTTAGGGAAAACTAAGGTAGGGTGCCTCACCTCATACACGTGCCGAATCGATCCTATAGAGCATATATACGCCTATACTAGTCAGGGGGAAAATTCAGTATCGATACTCTAAGGGCTATAACTAATTGGCCAATAAATTTTTTCATGTATGCCATCAACTGGGGCTAAGAGTGCCCAGATACGTAACCACTAGCCTCATATCAAGGGAGCAGAACTCTGGCAGTACTACCTGATTCGACTTGTCCTCTGGTAGGACAGTGGCAACTCCTGGCCGCCCTGAGTTATTGGAACCCCATCTGCTGGTTGGCATATAGCTCCAGGATCAGGACCTTGGACAGCAAACCCACCAACGGAAAGGCATTCCTACCGAGGATATTGTAAGGCAAGAATTTATAGATTGTTTGTAACTTCACTCTAACAGTTTTTATATACCTCGATTGTTTAAAAGTTGGTTATCTGTTACCAACTTAACAACAGAAAAATTGATTAATTTGTATTTAAATAAATAAATTGTAAATTTTTCGTTATATTGTCGTTTTTCTTGTTGACTGTGTGTGTCCATTGGCCTGGCGCCCTTGCATAGTCCTTCTGCCAATTAAAGAACGAACTCACGCCACCGGATACAAACTGAGCAGCCTACCGGCACAATATCGCCAAGAAATCTCTCTCGAGAGGTTTTATTGCTTCAACTCAGTCTTAAATTTCTTTGTACTTCCACATCTCTGATGCCGTTTATGAAACTCTGTGTAGCCAACTGGTCTTTCGTTTCCTCTGGCAGGTCTGGGTAGGACAACTGTACTAACCGTCTAATCTCTGCTTCGAATTCTTGGAGGCTTTCATCGGTTTTTTGCGTCTTTCCACTCAGTTGGACTTGGTATACCTGGCTCAAGGATTGATTGTCGTAGCGTTTGTCTAGGATGGCAATGATCTTGTCGAAATTGCCTTGTTCATCGACTGGAATGCTTTGGAGGAGTTCTAGGGCCGGACCTCTTAACGAAATTACCAGAGACTTGGGCCAAGATGAGCTGCTATCAAATGTGGGTGGTTTGCTAACGGAACCTTTGGTACTCACGGTGTTCTGGTATTTTCCTCGCTGTAAGTCCTCTTGCATTTTTTTAATTTCTGTTTTTACTTTACTTTGAATACCACTGATTTCAAATTTCACCTGGCTCTGTATGGAATCGATGACATCTACTTTGGTTTCAAGGGCCTCCACATTATTTTTTAGGATCTTTATGTCGTCGTTTATTTCTTTTATATCTGACTCAACTATTTGCATTCTGTTATTAACTGTTTCATTAACTTGTGCTACTATTTGCATTAATTGTTCAAATTGCAGTTGTCTTTTCTCTTCAGTTTCGTGTCGTTTTAATTCAATGTGATCTTGTTTTTCTTCAAATTTCGAGAATAATCCTTCAATTAAATTATGTTGTTCACTTTTCATAGTGGAAACAATATTTAGTTGTTCGTTTTTCATCGTAGTGGCAAGATTTTCTAATTCTATTTTACGTTTTTTATCAAAAGATTTTACTAACCTTTGTTGTATTTCTTCTTGATGTTGTTTCTCCTTCTTGTCACGTTTTTCTAGAATCTGGGCTATTTTTTCGTCTAGTCCCTCGGTAACCTGCTTGACAATTTTTTTGGTAGTTTCGTCAATTTTTTTCCATACTACGAGTTTCCATAAATCAAATTACGATTTTAACTGCACCTAATCCCACTTCTGACACCAAATTTGTTGTAAAATCCGTGGGTTCAACTTAAAATTATAAAACTAATATTCACTTTCACTTTTCTAGAAACTTTTATTTGCATCGAATGTACAATAGCTGATTCAAATATCACAATAACAATTTCACATATAAGCTCTTCGCTCCATCAACTAAGTCGCGATCGTGGCCTGCTTCCTTTTATAAAACCAGCGTCGAATTCTCCAGTAAAATCAGTCATCACTCCTACAGGTTCCGAGTCTTTTCGAGAACCATTTTTTATCTCAAAGCGATTGTTGACGTACTGAAATGAAACAGGGTCGGCTTTGGGTAAATTTCGTAACAATATTTACCTGATTTTTTTTAACTCTTCACTTGCCGACTGTATACCAAATGTTTCTACTTTTAACCTGTTTACTATTTCATCAATTTGGAAACCAGTATAGTCTCTTGACTCTTCATCTAAAGAAATCAGCCAGAAACTATGTTTTAAATCTATCTTTGTGAAAAATTTTGCATGTGTTTTTAACATTTAATCAATTTCTGCGTTTACTTGTTCTCAGTATCGAAATGGTATTGGGTAGTTTTTACTTTAAAATTCTTTATTTCCTTCCTGGATTTTATGCACATACTCTTTTGCAACTCAATTTTATTCGTTACTTAATTTTTTATATTTTTCTATTAACTTGATTACTTCACTTCTTAATTTACTAGGACACATGAACAATTCATCAACCTTAATTTGACTATTTAGTCTTAAATTATTAGTTTCATGCACATCATCACCACTATTTTTATCATCATGACTTTCTGCATGTGATTCAACACCAATTCTTATAATTTTGTCCTGCAAAACAATTATTTTTTCTTCAATATTAATACCCGCATCGAGTTAACCTTTTGTGGTTTGCCGCCATTACATTAATTCGTTTTATTTTCATTATATTATTTTCTTCAATTTCCAATTTTTCTAACATTTCTTCATCTATAAAGCTTCCTTCGGACCTTGTATCTATTAAAATTTTGATATTATTTTCATTCTTAATTATATTCATATTATTTTTATTTTCATTTAAAACATCATTATACACTGGAATTTTGGGATATTGTTCTTCAACTATACCATATGTATAAATTAATTCAATATTTTCTTCTTCTGGCTCCTCAACTTCAATTATATCTGTAAATGTTGATAAGTACATACATTATTTGGTGAAAAGTAGTCTTTATTTAAAATTTTATTTGCGTTAGTGTTTTTGGTGCTTTAAAAATCCTGATTTATATGTTGTTCTTTTTGTTCAGCATTTGGTAAACTGTGCTTCCATTTCCATTCTATCTAGAATACTAATTTTGATTTTGAAATTCATTATTGTTTCTGAAATTGTTCCTTCCATTGTATTGATTATCGTTTCTTTGATTGTTAAAATTTATATCTTGATATCCTCTACTACTTCCATAACTTGTTCTATAATTAAATTTATTTCGGTCCTATTTTCATGGCTTCTACTTCTTACTGGTCTTTGATTATTCCCCTGGATCCTATTGTATTTAACTCTCTGAGCTCTATTTAAATATTTTATGAACTCTTCTACGTTTTTAATATTTTAGGACTACTATGGTTTCTGCAATTCCTCTTCCATAGTGTCTTGCAATATTTAACACAATCTCCTCTTCTCGCATTGGAGGATTCATGTGCTTCGCCGACGTCACCAACCTCAATGCATAATCACTCATTATTCCCCTTTTTTCATCAAATTTTCCAATATAGTTTTTCCCTGAATTCAGCTTGTTCCATTTCTCCCCAATAATAATTCAAAAATTTTCTTATATTTCTTCAAATGACGTTACTTCCCCTTTTATTGACGCAAACAATTATGCTGCACTTTTAATCATTCCTTGTCTCATCCTAATCTTAATTTCTTCAATATTTCTTATCCCTTGTAAATGTGTTTTCATAGTTTTAATGAAAATGCATGGATGACTTTTTCCGAACCTTCCATTAAATTTCAAACTGTTATCCATAACCATAGATCTTTCCAAACTCATGGGTAGCCTTGTTTGTTCCATTCGACTTACTTCTTCCTGTCACTGGAAATCTCTGCTATTTTGTGAAATTCTGTCTGCTAAATTTTGAATTTGTTTTTCATTATCCTGGACCTTTTTTTATACTTGATTTAATTTTCCATTGATATATTCTACTTGGTATTGACATTCGCCCCTCTCCATGTCTAATTCGTTACTGGCATTTTCTTGTCCCTGGGGTGCATATCTTCTCGAATCTCCTGCATTTCTTTTCTTAAATGTATTTCCAAATTTTGTCCTTTGCTATCTAATTTTGTATTTTGCTATCTAATTTTGTATTACATTCTTGTCTTGCCTCCTCTATTTTCCCCATGATGTTGTCAATAACTTCCAGTAATTCCTTTTTTTATTCACTGTTTGAATTTCTTATATTTTCAGTGGACACTTCTCTTAAGTTATTTATTGCATTTAATATGTTTTAATATTTAATATGTTGCTTAAATCCACTGTCATTTCCGGTGTTCTTCTTTTCGGTGCATGCACTTGTGCTACCGTCTCCATAACTCGTCCACCATCATCTTGTGCATCCTCCACTTCCTGGTTCTCAACTCCTTCCTCATCTCCATGGTCCATCTAGGCCATAATTTCTTCGAGTCCCATTTGCTCTTCTTCTTGGCCTTCTTTATTCATATTTTTCTTGTTTGTTCTTCTAGTGATTATTATTTTTTAAGTTATGTATTTATTAAATTTATTATAACAATATTTTGTTATTTATATTATGTTTTCTTAAAATTCGCCCAATTTCAAATCAAATCAATTATATCAAATCAAAAATTTAACCAAATATCGTACCAATATTAAATATTCAATAAAAATTTTGTTGCAAATCTTTTTCAAAATTTATTTTGGGAAATATCTTTTAGTAATTAATCTTTTTAAATTATTTTTTTTTTATAAATTTCAAACCTGATTAATTCCTGGTCTGTCTTGAAAACGTTGGGCTCGCCAATAAAATTGTAAAAACTTTATTATTATTGTAAAAATTGTTATGGTTTTTATTGTCCAAAGTTCAATCGCTCCACGTTGGGCTCGCCTATAAAAATTGTTATGGAATTTTTACTTCGTGCTGTGTTTTAAATTTTAAATTTATCCCTAACTTTTAAATTATCCACTCAATAAAAACACAATTTTCTTTCCTCCAAAACTGATCCGGCTCTTGAGACTTGTTCTGTAAATATATTATATGTGACAATTGACCTTTTGTCAATAATAAAACAACAACTTTTTATTTATTTTATATTATCAACTCGTTTTTCACCTTTTTAAATAAAACCACATACAAACCTCAAACAACTCAAATATCAAAATTAAATGAAATCAATGAACAATCAACAATAAATCAAATGTTAAATCAAAATATCAATATCAAAACACCTTAAAAGATTTATCTTTCTTCGGAATGATTCTGTTTTATATGACACAAGTAAATTTAAGGTTTAATGATTAATCAAATGCAAAGTATTAAAATTTGATACCGTTACTAAAATGATTATTACCCAGACATGTACTCTTTAAATATTTAATGTTATCATGTAACTGAATATCAAATGAATTATTTTGAATAAACTTCAATAGTAAATACCGTTTTCACTTTAAAACTCTTTTAAAGTGTTTTCACTTTATCCCCTTTTGAAATGCTTATGCTCATGAATGCTGCCTCAACTTAGTATCTTGGATAATACCTCATAAGCTGCTATCTAACTGTAAAACCTCTACTACCAATGTTTATCATCTTTGCTATTATCTGCCAAAACAATAATATTTGATATTTACTTCTGTTCCCAATATTTCAACCATTTATTTTCAGCTTCATAATTGAATTAACTTTGATTATACTTGCTTCTATACCTTATACTGCTTGGTTTGAAATATAATTTCGTACATTCCCATACAACTCTGTACTATTTTAATTCAGCTACTCTTGAATGTGATTGTTTCGATTAAAATTTTCAATCACGTTTTAAAAAAAATCTTTGAATTTATGAAACTTTTGACACTGACAAGTAGCTGTCACTTTATAGCCCTGAACAATGTTTACTGCTGCAATCTCAAATTTAGACTCTCCTTTTAATGCTGTCAGTTCTTGCTTTTGTAGTTTTTAATTTTGACATAGAACTACATATTGTATACTTTCTAAATCAGTATATCTGAACTACCTATTTTCATTCACAATAATCCTTTTGTTGATATTTTATTTGTTTTATGTTCATCTGGCCACACGTGGTTTTGTTTTTTAACCTCTATTAAAATTTTTATAATATTTTTCATTGTTGGCATGAAACAATACTATCTTCTGATTCCACGTTCTGTATACAGTTTGTCCTATGAATTTCATCTTATTTCGATCGTTAGATTAGAATTTAAATTGGTTCTTTTATGTGGAAATAATGTGTTTTCAAACTGTATTTACCCCGAAATACTTTACTAAGATCCTATTTTTTTAATTATTGCCCCTATTTTGCCTAAATTATGAAATTACTACAAATCTGGACTATTGAATTTTGCTTCTATCAGATTGAATATTTATGTCTCGGAAGTAAGATTTTATATTTTCTTTTCATTAACTGCTTTTATTGTAATAAATCAAATCAATAGGATATTTGTATATGCTCATTATATTCCCTAATTGTTTTTAATAAATTTAGTTGAAACTGTTACATTTATTAGTTTTCTAAAAATGTGTTTACTATATGGTTTTAGTTACGTAATTCATTTACAAATTACCAGTTTATGGTCTAGTTTTATAGTTTAATCATTTCTATTCGTGTATTGACCTTTAAATTTCATTTGATTTTTCATACCTCTTTTAAATGTTGTAACGCTGCACCCCTCTAACCTATCTAACAGTCCGGTTTTTCTACGGGTTACTGTGCAATAAAAAAATAAAGAACCTGAGAGAAAAGGGTAAATAAAATAACAGGAACTTAGCTTCTGGTTCTGGTCACCTATCTCCTCTAAGAGGGTAAGTCCCCAGGCTTCGCAAATGCTGGTGGTTATATGGGAAGAAGGAAGGAGTTAAAAGTAAACACAAAAAAAATGGCACATGTATTGAAAACAAAAAATTAAAAGAAAAGTTAGAAACTCTGATTCATACCCACAATGTAAATAAAAGACAAATGAAAAACTTTTACTATTTACTACTAACTTTTTTTAGCTAAACAATACAACAAAAAAAGTAACCCCACAAAATTATGACTTTTAACCAACCTAAAAATACAACCACAAATTTATAGACCAACAATTCTACAATATAATTATTCCCACTAATACTGGGAACGAAAGGTGCAATTCCACCCTAGTTAAGCCCGATAGGTCCCTACTACAATATGTCTTCCCTTATATCGGCAAGCGTTGGTGAGCCAGTTTGACCAAAGCATTTATGAGTATATCCCAAGTAAAATATATATAAAAAAAACAAATTTAAATAATATGTCTCCATCCACGTCCCTGAAACTCCTTTTTTTCTTAATATCAAGTTCCCGCGAAATTTCTGTTTCCTCCGTATATGAATTAATTTAAACAAATTTCCTACTTTCGTTTTCATGCGCGCCTATTGGTTCGTTCTGAGACGGCGTTTAAAAAAAAGTTAAGAAACTATTCTAAAGAGAATAGTTTCTTAACTCGAAAAAAATAATTTATCTGACACCACCGGGTGTTACATCATTCCCCCCTTGAAAAAATTTAAGGCTCTGTAGCTTTGAACTTATTTTAATGCAAAAAGATAATGTTCGAGACAAATTATTAATGTCCAAATGCGCACTGATTTGAAGGGTTTAGTAAAACACAGAGAAAAGTCTATTCTTTCTCGAAATGTTCGAATGTTTGGTTCTTCACGTTTACGGCAAAGTCCAAGTGTGGCGAACCGTTGCACAAAAAAACGCACTGTTGAACGCCTTGCTCGCCTCGCTTAGGACAGAAAATTAATTTGGCTGTTGTGCTCTATGGTACTCTATTTATTTGGACTGGCTAAACGGCTGTCCGGGTTGAACTTCGGTTAGTTCTGGAACTGGTATCGCTTTGAATCATAATGTCATCTTTGACATCTGGTTATCAACTCCTGAATTTGGTAAGCTATCTATTTCTTTCTGGAACTTTTTTTTCGGGTAAATCAGGCTGCCTATCGTCCGGTTATTGGCTCTTCTCATACCAATATTTTATCATTTTTATCTCAATATCGCAACATCGTCTGCTTTTATCTTGGAACCACACATTCTTCACGGCTTCTGCCATCTTTTATTATAACGCTTCATTGCTCCATCATTGAAACCTGTGTAACTCAACCTGGACTCGGTAGCCACACTAAACAAAAATTCTCCTGGATTTTTCGCTTACGTCCTGATCCACTCTGGAAGCGAACATCGCGGATACCTTACTCTGGTATCCAAACCGTTAATTTTTCATCTGAATTCTCAAAATCCATTTCGACTCAGTGTGTAGATACACTACAACCAGTGTGTATCCACACCAATATTACATCTAGACGACTTTTTCCTACAGCCTTTTATCTATTTACCCACAATTAAATAAAACATTTATTTTTCTAGATTACCTTGATCTGAATACTCTCTTCGAGGTGTCATTCTTTTGTACGCAAGACAATATATATATATATATATATATATATATATATATATATATATATATATATATATATATATAATATATTGTTTTTGGTTTGGGAACCTTCATCAGTTGCGCTTCCCACAATTGAATGTCCTCTAGAACACTTCTTTATGTATTTGATACATTTCGTTACATTAAAATAAATCCAAAATTATTTCCAAAAACAATATTGTTATATACTCCGTAGGTTCAATCTCCGTAGGTTCAATTAAAATTTAAAAACTAATATTCACTACCACTTTCTAGAACTTTTATTTACATCAAATATACAGAACAGCTGATTCGAATATCACAATAACAATTCAACATAAGCTCTTCGCTTCACTAACTAACTGCCGCGATTATGGGTCGAAAACTCTCGTATAATCCATTATCAATTGTAGAGGGAAATTTCGGTACAATATCAAGCAATTCTCTATGTTTTACCAAAATTATACAACTAAAAAAAATCAAAACTAACAATACTATTAAATATTTTTTACGCATATGTTCCCCAATTAAAATTATTAAATTAAATTAACATATTCATATAAATAAATCTTCCTATATTCAGTACACAGAAAATCCAAACTAAAAATTATTATCCCAAAATCATTCAACATTTCAAAATGTCTAAACTTGATCTGTTAAGTTTCATTCATATCCCAAATAAAATAATCAAAATATCTGTCTCAGACAGGTTTATAATCCACCAAAATTAAATTCCACCTATATTCTTCCAAATGATTGCCTTGGATCATAGCAAACATTTGTGAGTACTTTTCATCCAATATCTGAAGAATATTGGGTCTGTGAGTCCATCATTGACTCCTATATTTCATGAATTAAAATAAAAAAAATCTATTAAAAAAAAATTATGAAATTTTCCGTCTTTACTTGATGAAAATTCATTTTAATATTATATTAAAATAAACACACTGATGTAATTTTCTCTTAAATTTATTTACTATTGACAATTGTTTCACCAAGTTACTGGCTTCTTCAGACTACAACGTAAGACTAACAATAAATGCCTGAAACTATTACAAAGAACTATGGGGATGTAATTACAGAGCTATTTAGATGATTATTGAAGCGGGTAGGAGGGGATTATCACTATTAAGAAAGAACAAAATATGGTAATTGGGTTTTTAAAAAGGATAAATTATGTCTGTAATGAGTTTATATAATTCTATTGAAAAGATTAAGTAATGGGGATGAATTGAAAATGAGTGATTCTATGTTGTTCATAAATATTTCGGCCAAAAGGAGCTTAGTGGGTTACCCATAATTAAACCTTCTTTACAAGTTTGAATGTTGTTGTTGAATTGAAAATAATTTTGGTTAAGGCAAAGTTTTAAGAGATTGATTATTTCGTTTTTTATAATTGGGTTGGTATTGTTTATTTCTAATAAATTCATGAACTTATTAGAAATAAATTTATTTTCAATTGAACAACAACATTCACACTTGTAAACAAGGTTTAATTATGGGTACCCATTAAGCCCTCTTTCGGCCGAAATATTTATGAATAACATAGAATCATTTTCAAACACAATCTGAACAGTAAAATCCTATATTGGTATCGATATGTTGACGACATTTTTGCTTGTTTTACTGGTACTTACAGACAATTACAGTTACTCCATAACTATATAAATCAAATCCACCCTAACATAAAATTCACCCTAGAAACTGAGACCGACAATATATTAAATTTCCTTGACTTAACCATCAATAGACATAACAACAAACATACCTTTTCCATTTATCATAAACCTTCACACACGGACCTTACAATCCACAATAGTTCACACCATCCTTACCAACACAAACTTGCAGCATATCATGTATGTTGCACAGATTTGTTACCATCCCACTGTCAAAAAGTCACTTTGATACAGAACTACACAGAATAAAATGTATTGCTGCCAATAACGGTTATAACCCTCAAATTATCGACAATATGTTAACTAAAAAAATAAATAAAAAGGCTTTAAATGAAGTATATTCTACTACCCCTAATATCGAACCCAAACTATATAAAAAAGTATCACATTCATCGGTTCTCCTTCTCAAAAAATAGCCCAATTTTTATTAAATAGAAATATTCATACAGGTTTTAAAACAGATAACAACTTAGGAAAACATATAAGAAACAATAAAGATAAAATTAACAAAAATAACAACTCGGGTGTCTATAAGTTGAGATGTGGTAGTTGCCCTAGTTTCTACCTCGGTAATATGGGAAGATCATTCAAGACAAGATGGGAGGAATATACCAAAGCTTTTGAGTGCCACAATTATAATAAATCAACTTTTGCCGACCATTTATTGAATGAAAATCATGTACCTCAGAATATGTTCGAAGTATTACATTTACAACATAAAAGTAAAAAATTATATCTTTTAGAGTCATTAGAAATTAACAAAAACAAAAATTCACTATACTTCTTGAATGATCAAACCAAAACCAATTCAACCCCATTACTTAATCTTTTCAATAGAATTATATAAACTCATTACAGGCATAATTTATCCTTTTTAAAAATCCAATTACAATATTTTGTTCTTTCTTAATAATAATCCCCTCCTACCTGCTTCAATAATCCTCTAAATAACTCTGTAATTGCATCCCCATAGTTCTTTGTAATAGTTTTAGGCATTTAACTGTTAGTCTTACGTTTTATTCTGAAGAAGCCAGTAACTTGGTGAAACAAGTGTCAATAATAAATAAATTTATGTGAAAATTACATCAGTGTCTATATTTTAATATAATCCAAAAAAGATGTCTCAGCTCACTACTGGTGAGCATGTCTTCAACTTACTTTATTTAGAATAAAAAAGAAATCAAATTTCTCTTTAACTGACTCAATTACCGCGATCAATCTTCTACGTTCGCATAGGTAAATTGCAAGAGCTTAATACAGACCTTTCTGTTTGCTACTCATTAAACACCCTCCCAAACTATCTCTTATCTTTACTTATAGATTCACAGTACAGCCACTGTGATAAATCCTTTACCTAGTCAAAAAAATATGCACCTCAAAATTTCCTGATCCTTATGATCATACATCGTAATACTAAAATCATTTATAATAATTATTCGCACTCCTTTCTACTCGTGATACAGCTTACGCTGAGAACGTATTCTTTACACTATAATACTGTGGACAGCGTGCATTCCTTAGTGAACATTACTTCGTGCGTTTACCTTTTATTTATATAGTTTACACTATTTTTTTCATATCCGGTATTCAAATAATTAATTTTATTTCTTACTCAACTGATGCAAAGAATCTTAAAAAAATCTCTCTTCATTTACTTTACTCTATTTTCAAAATAGTCTAAGTCGTCTCAACAGTTATGTCTATACATTTAAAAAAATATTACAAAATTTTACCAGACTTAAAATCGCAATTATACAGCAATGTATTACACATATATCATTTTAGTTCATCGACGCTTGCATTACATTTGTTAATGTTCGGACTGATATAATTTTTTTTTCACTTGATTTATATTTATTCTTTCGGAAACTAGTCTCAAACTATTAAGATTAGTGCAAAATTATTTTATGATCTACGCCACTATGTCGTATACGAGAATCTTACGGGTGGAGAACAAAAATTATCTCCCTAATACAACAATAATTTTGAATCTCACACTAAGACAAAAAATTGATTATTTATAGAATATAGAATTATACGTAAGATATACCCTTCTGGTAATCAACGACTTGTTCAGGAAACTAATGAAGGAAACCTTTCATGGCTGAGAAAAAATAAGTCTATGACTTCCAGGGGAGGGGGAATCAGGGTTTTTCTCCTTCACCCGGGCTTGTGTTTTTCCGCGAGAGTTTTACCGTTGAGCTACACATAGCTGCAGAAATATTCATTGAGCCGTTTTCTGCACGGCGATGACATTATTTTAATAATGCAAACGAATAGGTGGTTTCCTGGTTCGCTCAGAGCTGCGTAGATGTCCTTCCATATCTACTGATTGGGTCCTTCGTCTGGGATCCTCCGTGCTACTCAGGCATTTCTTTATCAACATCGATCCATCCGGGGAGAATTACTCGAGGCGTAGGTTGCTCCTCCTCATCTTCACTCGGTACTCCATCAGTTTCCGGTTCCGAAATCCTCGTTTCGACTTTCTCATCTTCGGTCGATTCCACCTCATTATAACCATCTGTCCGGCGTGATTTAAAATCCTTTAGCCGATTTATATGTACCACTTGTTTATCTGGACCAATTTCTTCCATTATCCTGTAGGGTCCTAGCAATTCTTGGTCAGTTTTTTAGATTTACCTACAATATTTCCCATATCGTTTAAATAAACCAAATCTCCTAAGCCATAATGTCGTTCTTGTGTCTTTTTATTGTATTGGCTTATCCGGTACTGCTTGGCTTCTTCCTTATTTTCTTGAACGTCTCGTTATACTCTAGCTAATCTAGCCATCATTTCCGATGTGTAATTGTCATCCTAATCATAACGCATTCGTATCGGACGTAATATTTCATCGACGGGCAAAGTCATGTCTCTACCATGAAGTAAGAAAAAAGGCGAATATTTTGTTGAGGAATGGATGTCACTAAGACAAGCAGATAATACGTATGGAATGACCGTATCCCAATCTTTCTGATTGTCGCTTATATAGTGTGACAACATATCTTTTAGAACTCTATGCATTCGTTCTATTTGCCCAGTCGTGGAAGGTGCACAACTAAACGTCTTATTTTTTACATGTCTCTTTAAATAGTGTGTTCGTAAAGTTTGTGCCTTTATCTGTTAATAATCTCTTAGGCGTACCGTGACGACATATGATGTGTTCTGCAAACGCTCTTGCTACCGTGTCCGCTTTTTGATTTGGTAAAGGTATTGCTTCAGTATATTTTGTAAAATGGTCCTGAAAAGTTAAAAAGTATTTGTTACCTTGCAATGTTGTCACTAACGATATCCATCGAGGTAAATTCCCATGGTTCACTCACAGACGTAAAATGTTGCAGTGGTACTTTCTTAAAATGTGGTGACGTTTTCCTCTGATTGCATGATTCACATGTATCACAATACTTTTCAATCTCTGTTTTCATCCCGGGCCAATAAAATCGTGTTTGTATAAGTTGATAAGTTTTTTGTCTTCCTGCGTGTAGGCTCATTATGTTATCGTGAAAGTCCCTCAATACTTTATTAACGTAAGTTTTCGGTATCACTAGAACACCATCTTTGTCCATAAAATAATTAAGCTCGTCGTCTTCTCTCTTTCCTGTCTTAACTTCGCTTAAGGGTTTAAGATCCCTTTGCAAAATGTATCTTTATTTTTGTTCTCTTTCTATCGCATCTAGTTCCCAATTAGGTTCTATAAGTTCTTCTTCAATCACAGCAATTTGACGAATTGTTGATTTAGGTGTAGCATAAATACTGACTTTCATTGGTGCGGCTGAATATATAAAATTAACCATTTTCGTTTCTTGCCACAATTCCTCCATTAAATCATCCTTTATTAAAATTATATTTTGCTCATTATTGTAAGCCTGTCCACATATATTCTAAATTTATTTTCTCATCAGTTCGTTCTCCAAGTATTAAATAAAATATTTTCCTCTTTTTGTCGGTTATTTTAGCGGTTTGGTAACGAATTTTACTATCGACAAATTATCGGGTAATTTCTTTACCGTCTCCATGTTTTTTATTTGTGGCAATGCGTGTTTTCTGCCATAATCTATGAAATCCAGATAAGACATATCTACATAGTTATCATGGGAATTATACATGCGACTTAAGGCATCAGCGTTGCCATGTTTTCGACCAGTCCAGTGAATTACTTCGAAATCGTACTCGGCTAGCTGTGATTAAGGTAAATTTCGAATTGGTAAGAAAACACGAAAATTGTCGCACTCCAAAAATAACAGCAAGTAACTCTTTTTCCGTTGTAGAATAATTTTTCTCTGCTTGGTTCATTTGTCGGCTTGCAAACGCCACCGGCTTCTCTTGCCCACCTCTGATTTGACTTAAGATGGCGCTAACGCTTGTATTTGCCGCGTCTGTGGCTAAAATGAACCGCTGACTAAAAGCGTGTCATTTGTTAAGGCGGCCTTTAATTTTTCTATTGACTCTAAAACTTCGACAGTGATTTGAAATTTCACGTCTTTCTTCGGTATATTTGTCAATGGTGTAGTTAATTCAGTTATCCTCGGTATAAATCTTCTACACCATCCGACTAATCCTAAAAATGATCGTACCCCTAACAATTTTCGGTATTGGAAATTCTTTGATAGTTCTAATTTTCTCTGGGTCTGGTAGGATTCCTTCTTGTGTTAATATATGTCTCAAATATTTTACCTTTTCAACGATAAAATTACACTTTTTCGGGTTCAATTTAATATTGGCATCTCTTAGCCTTTCGAAAACATTTCTAATTCGTTTGATATGCTCTCTGAGACCGTCAGAATTATATATTACTATGTCATCCAAGTAAACCATAACCGAATCTCCTGTCAAATCTGATAAGGTAACATTCATAAATCTCTGAAATGTAGATTGTGTATTAACAGGTCCGAAGGGCATTTTTAAATATTCATAAAGTCCATGTTACGTGCTAAATCCTGTAAGCGGATTAACCTTTTCCTCCATGGGAATTTGATGATAAGCTTCTGCTACATTGATCACCGAAAATAAAGCTTTATTTCTCGGATGATAACCTAGAAGTAAATCAGAAATATTTGGTAATGGATAATAGTTTTTTTGCTATTTAATCCTCGATAATCAATACACATCCTAATGTTTCATCTCCACCGGGCAATGTCTTAGATATAAGAACAACAGGTGCGGACCAAGGGCTCGCTGAAGGGCGCATTACTTGTGTTTCCAGCAGTCTATCGATTTCATCCTGCAATGTCTGTCTTTGCTTATAAGGAATTCGATACGGAGCTTTACAGCTAAATTTAATCTTCCTATCGTAGCTGATTTTGATGAATTTTTACTTTCTGTTGCAATCAATGCAATACCCAAGTTCTGTCCTTTTTGAATTCGCACTGCCTGTTCTGACAGATTTAATAAACATATTATCTTCATTCGGTACAATGGCACATGCTATATACGCTGATCCGTGCGCTAATTCGATAGGCTCGCAAACCAGAGCATTGCCGGTTAATTAATTCTTTAAACGACCGTGACAAATTATTTCCGTTCTGGGAGATATTGAAATAAATTGTGGACCTACAATTTTTGTGGCTATTACGTCATCGCTAGTCATCTCTTCAAGGGAGCAATCTAATTTATTTTTTTCCGGTATGTTTCGCTGTGTACCGGGTGTTTCATCAATTTGGGCCATATTTGCCATATATCTTTTTCAATCCGACCATTATTTTTCTGAAATTTTCTAACATACATTAACCATTTACTCCAATTCTCCTGTACATTTAATTGTGATAACATTTCATCATCCATTGCACACATGTCAATCGTTTTACCCCATAAGTGGAATGTTGGATTTTCTCTGTAATCCAGTATTATTCCATTGTTTGCAAAAAAATCTCTTCCTAATAAAACTTGCGTATTTCCTAAGAGTATATCGTCACAAATTACCATTTCCACCATTTCATGAGGACCATTAGAACTGGTGCCAACCAAGACTACTTCAGCGGTTCCATAAGTTTTCACCTTATGATCAGTTATACTTGAAAGTGATAAATCCCTTGTACCATGCGGGTTAATGTCTTCTTCCTTGACCAACCCCTTTTCTATCAAGGTTACCGCCGCTCCGCTATCTACTAAGCATATCTTCCGCTGACCATTTATTACTAACATTACATGTGGAACTTGATTCCAATTTTTCATTCTAACTTCAGGAATTTTTTCTTCATATTTATTTATGAAATATTTTCTATGGTGCGTTTTTTCCTCGACTACAATTTCTTTTGATTTCTGACCATTTTTTTGTCTTTGATTCTCTACTAGTTGAGCCTTTACACCTAACTGTTCTAAAACTTGCTTAGTAATTTCTTTAATGAAATTTTATTAATTATTAATTTCATTTCACCTATTCTGTGTCTGGCTAGAGCCTTCTAACCGGGGAACATTCGAAGGCAAAATTAGTTAAAGAACTTGACGCGCCATTTTTCGTATTCGAGTTCACGAACTCATTTCGTTTCTTAGGAGTAGCTCCTTTTGACGTACCATGGTCTGGGTATCTGCCCTTATTTGTCCCCTTATAATTCTGGTTTCTCGTTTCATTTATATTTCTATTTTCATTTATATTTCTATTTCCCACTGTCTAAAGTTGCCGTTTTGTCCAGACCCTCCCGGTCTGTTAAATTTATAAGAGTATATATTTTTTTCGTAATTTTTATATTCCGCCGGTAGTTGAGAGTGGAAAAATTTTCAAGACCGTGGGAAAAAGCGGCATCCTTTGATGAGCCCATCCACGCTCATCGGCACGTGCCGTGTTACGTAATCGCCTGGGGGTCAATGACCTCGACGACGTAACCAGGAAAAGGTTTGAATGGGTGGAACAGGAATGTTGGAAAAGCTAGAACTGGTTGAATTGTTGAAGTAGGACCGTTGCAAATGTTAGAAATGGTTGAACGGTTGAAGCAGAAACGTTGCAAATGCTAGAAACACCTTAACGGGAACGGTAGAAACGACGTAACCAGGAAAATGTTTGAATGGCTGGAACAGGAATGTTGGAAAATCTAGAACTGGTTGAATGGTTGAAGTAGAAATGTTGCAAAGGGTAGAAATGGTTGAATGGTTGAAGCAGAAACGTTGTAAACGGTAGAAATGGTTGAATAGGTGAAACAGGGCCGTTACAAATGCTGGAAACACCGTAGCGGAAATGGGAGGAACGACGTAACAAGGAAAAGGCTTGAATGGTTGGATCCGTTGGAAAAGGTAGAACTGGTTGAACGGTTGAAGCAGAAACGTTGTAATGGGTAGAAATGGTAGACAGTTGGACGGTTGGATGGCGGAAAGATGGATGCTTGGAACAGGCATTGTAGAGTTGGGAATGTTAGAAACAGTGAGGATGGAAGAAATAGCGGGAAGTCGAATGGGTGAAACAGAGGTTGCGAATGGTAGAGACTGGATGGTCGGAATACGTTTGAAGTTGGTTGACTGAATAGTATAGAGGGAACATACTATCGATGAGTATGTTAGGAGCGGGAATTCTAGAAAGGAGCTGGAAAGGTTGGACATGGGAATGATGGAAAAGAGAATGTTAGAAGCGGGAGAATGGGTTGGTAGGAACGAGAATGGTCGAAAAGGATAGGTTAGGTTACTAGAAACGAGCTGGAAACTGAAGGTTGGAAATGGGAATGATGGAAAAGAGAATGTTAGAAGCGGGAGAATGGGTTGGTAGGAACGAGATTGGTTGAAAAGGGTAGGTTGGAACAGGCATTATAGAGTTGGGATAGGAATGCTAGAAACGGAATATCGAAACGTTCGGAACGACAATATTGGAAACGACATAGTGGGAACAAGAATGCTGTGATGACGCGTGGTTCATACATATACACAGTGAAGTTGTATGGATGTTAGACATGTGCAGTGATGTTCCATGAGTGTTAGACATGCGTAGTGGTGTTGTGTGAACGTTAGATATATGCAATGATGTTGTATGTATGTTAGACATGCGCGGTGATATTGTGTGAGCGTTAGACATGCGCAATGATGTTGTATGTATGTTAGACATGCTCAGTGATGTTCCATGAGTGTTAGACATGCGCAGTGATGTTGTGTGAACGTTAGATATATTCAATGATGTTGTATGTATGTTAGACATACGCAGTGATGTTGTATGGATGATAGACGTGCGCAGTGATGTTTTGTAAGGTTAGGCATGCGTAGTAATGTTGTAGGGATGCTAGACATCTGCAATGATGTTGTGTGAGCGTTAGGCATGCGCAGTGTTGTTCCATGAGTGTTAGACATCCGCAGTGAAGTTGGATGAACGTTAGGCATATGCGATGACGTTGTATGTATGTTAGACATGCGCAGTGAAGTTGTATGGATGATAGACATGCGCAATGATGTTGTGAGAGTGATAGACATGCGTGGTGATGTTGTATAAGTGTTTGACGTGCGTTGTGTATTGTATGTTGCGTGAGTTTGCTTTGCATAATTGTCAACAACACCCCAGCTGTTACTTTTTGTCTTAACCATTGAACGCTGCGATTTCATACAAATCACGTCTGTCAATAATGGTTTTCCGAGATCTATGGATTTTTCTCATCTAAGCAATAAGAATACTAGTTACTGAACGAACTGTCCTATCGGCTGAATTATTTTGCTTGTTTGTAATCAAGTGGAGTATTCGAAGGTTGAGTGACAAGAACGGGATAATAAAAATGGAATGAATGGTCGGTCCTAGCGAATGGGGTATGTTGGTCGATGTTGATTATGAGGAATAGTAGAAAGGTCGGTGATAATGACAAGAGCGGGAAATTTAATACAATGTTGGTTGGTAGTTATCATGTGGGAGATTCGAAGGTTGAATAATAATAAGAACGATCCTAATGGTTGGATTTCGTTGGTTATTACGTATGAGTCCCGAAGGTGTAATGTAAAGAATGGATTAACAAGAAAGGAATGAACGGTTCTAACGGTTTGTTTCAGTTGACCATTGGTTATCACGCGGGAGGTTGGATTGTTGACTCATAAGAACGGTATACAGGGAATTCAAGGATCGATTCTAACGGTTGGATTTGGTTGTCTGTTCGATTTCGTTGCCTGTTGGTAATTACGTGGGAGTCTGAAAGGTTAAACGACAAGACTGAAATAGCAGGAATTTAAGGAAGTGTCCTAATGCTTGTATTTTGTTGGCTTGTGTCGATTACGAGGGGGAGTAGAATAGTGAATGTTAATGGTAGGAGCTGGATGTGAAAGCAGGTATAGGACATCGGGATTACAAAATAATGGTTCTAATGGTTGGATTTCGTTGATGGGTAGTTATCATATGGGAGATTGGAAGGTTGAATGGTAAGAACGATAATAATGATAGGATATCGTTGGTTATCACGTAGGAGTCTAGAAGGTTGAAGGAGAAGACTTGTATACCAAGAATTCAATAGAATGGTTCTAACTACTCGATTCCGGTGTCTGTTGATAATCACATGAGAGTTTAGAAGGTTAAACGACAAGAACGGGATATCAGGAATTCAACGAGCGGTCCTAATGCTTGTAGTTCGTTGGCAGGTGTTAATTACGAGGCATAGTAGAACCGTGGGTTGCAATGGTAAGAGCTGGGGATGTGAAATCATGTTTGGGACATCAGGAATTCAACGAACGGTTCTAATGCGTAAGTATCGTAGAACGGTAATGAAATAGAACGAATAGGACTTTTAAGGCTTGAATGATTGGAACGGGATAGCGGGAATCAGATGGTAGAAATTATGACGGGAAAACTGAAAAAAATTTAAGCGAGTTGTTTTAAATACATAACTGAGGGGATCGTTAAATTATGTAACACATTTTTTCTTAGACAGGACTTGAGCACGCTAGGTACTCAATGTTCCACTGTGTCTACTTTAACTGCATAACTTTACCTCAACTACATTAATGATTGAATAACAATTTCATATGAACCAAGCCTTTCTAGTGTGTTTTCCTAGATCTAGGTATTTTTCTCATCAATACCATATATAAAAGAGCAACATGTGTTATTCCGAGATGTAAGAAGATATACGACAATCAGTCGTCAAAGTATACCAAAGTTTCTAGTTTAATTCATATCATCTGTTGAATTCGTCAATGTGTTTGCTTTAAACTGGTCAACAACGCGCCAGTTGATTTTCATCTTAACCATTGAACACCAATTTCATTCAATCGAAGCATCTCGAGTGTAATTTCCATAGATCTAGGGAGTTTTCTCAGAAATATATGATATCTGTCATCAACAGCTGCTCGTATGCAGCCTCCCTCCACTTTTCTATGACGTCACCAGCCATCACTTTCATTGGGTTGTTCAAACCGACCATTATTATGTTACACTATAATTCTCTAATGGTTTGGTCAAGGAAATTATCTTCTCTGTGGTGAATCATCAAACCTACACGTTCATGCTTACACCTACATGTTTGGTTAGAAGAGTACCATCGAAATGGTAGAGGAGAACAAAACCAATGACATTGATCGAGAAAAATAACTAACCATTGAACTCTAAGTTTATTAGAAACATGCCGCTCGACTATCTTATTCACTAGATCAGACATCAAAGACTTGGTATACCGTTTATCTGATTCATACAGTATATTGCTTGAAATAAATGCATTCCTCATTCCGCATACATTTTGAATACTTCAGTGACTTTGCTGTATATTTGGCAACAGCGTCCCATCTCTTTACATCTTAACCATTGGACCACAATTTCATTCGCAACAACCTGCTCGAGTAAGTTTCCCTAGACCCACGGATTTGCCTCACCAATACCATAAGAATACATACAGTTTTCTGAGAACTAGGGAATTATATGACATCTGACATCAATCGCTGTACGTATACAGTGTTTGTACCTTCATCAGTCATTACTCTCATTGGGCAGTTCAAATCAATGATTACGTTACGCTATAATTCTGTAATTTTTCTCTAGATTTAGCGATTTTTCTCACCAATGCTATACGAAGTCGTACATATGCTAGGCTGAGATCTAGGAAAATATACGACACCTGACATCATCCGTTGGATGTATACAGCCTATACAGCAACGCCGTGGTCGAGAAACATATCTTTACTAGTGGTGGGCTACCATGGTTACATGTTAGAAATTGCAAGGTGAAGGATATCGGTAGAAACGTTCGAAAATAATCAACTCTTCTAATAAGCTTTTCCCTGCTGTAGCATAAAAATTCAATGCCAGAAAATTAATTAATATTTTAATGATTTTCTAATGATGTGTACACAAATATTTTTTTGATAACATAACGATGGATTATTAAATTTGAGAATACCAATGAGAGTGGTGACGTCATCGAGTGATGACTGGTGACGTCACAGCAAACTGAAATGGGATTGATATGTACAGCTGTGACGTCATCGTATATTACAGTTAGACGGTATTGACTTAGGTTAGGTTCAATACCGTCTATTGATTTAGGTTAGGTTCGATCGAATGAACCTAACCTAAGTCAATAGACGGTATTCATTTTTTCAACCATTAGGATCGTTCTTATTATTATTCAACCTTCGAATCTCCCACATGATAACTACCAACCAACATTGTTTTGAATTTCCCGCTCCTGTCATTACCACCGACCTTTCAACTATTCCTCATAATCAACATCGGCCAACATACCCCATTCGCTAGGACCGGCCATTCATTCCATTTTTATTATCCCGTTCTTGTCACTCAACCTTCCAATACCCCACTTGATTACAAACAGGCAACATAATTCAGCAGATAGGACAGTTCGTTCAGTAACTAGTATACCGTACTTGTCATTTAACTTTCTAATTTTCATTCCAGCCTTTAGAACCATTCCTTGAATTCTTGGATTTTCATTCTTACCATTCAACCTGTCAGTCCAATAACCAACAACCAATGAAATCCACCCATTGGGAATGCTTGAAATGACCAATGAGAGTGAGGACTAGTGACGTCACACACACATACACACACACACACGGGAGTAGAAAGTGAAAGTAGGCTGCTTACGAGCTTTTCTATGACAGGCAACAGGTGCGGAGCTTGACACCTATAGCGGAAATGTTGAATCAGACAGGTAACATTGAAATGTTAGTATATTTCGGAATTTTGGTTTCAAACTTTTGATGCTCAATATTTGGATGAGGTCTCCTATATTTCTATAGACAGTTTCTATAGACAGGTACATCAGCTTGTGACAACATAGGGTTCTGTACGTAGAGTCGTAACGTTAGATTCTCATATATTTCCCTAGACTGCAAGAACAAATATATTTATACCTTCTTATTGCTTAGATGAGAAAAATCCGTAAATCTCGGAAAACCATTATTGAGAGACGTGATTTGTATGAAATCGCAGCGTTCAATGGTTAAGACAAAAAGTAACAGCTGGGGTGTTTTTGACAATTATGGAAAGCAAACTCACGCAACATACAATACACAACGCACGCCAAACACTCATACAACATCACCGCGCATGTCTATCACTCTCACAACATAATTGCGCATGTCTATCATCCATACAACTTCACTGCGCATGTCTAACATACATACAATATCATCGCATATGCCTAACGCTCATCCAACGTCACTGCGCATGTCTAACACTGATGGAACATCACTGTGCATGCCTAACGCTCACACAACATCATTGCGCATGTCTAGCCTCCCTACAACATTACTACGCATGCTTAACACTTACAAAACATCACTGCGCATGCCTATCATCCATACAACTTTACTGCGAATGTCTAACATACATACAACATCATTGCGCATGTCTAACGCTCACACAACATCACTGCGAATGTCTAACATACATACAACATCATTGCATATTTGAAGACACGAGATGTAAGACCGACATATAGGATTTTCGAGAGAATCAGCCCACAGAGGTTCCGAATCTGGAGCCGTTCCGTGTAATTGCTGTTCTCCCTTAACTCCTCATCCGTCTTTCCGCTATCCAACCGTTCAACTTCCTACCATTTCTACCCTTTACAACGTTTCTGCTTCAACCATTCAACCAGTTCTAACTTTTCCCACGGATCCAACCATTCAAGTCTTTTCCTTGTTACGTCGTTCGTCCCATTTCCACTACGGTGTTTCTAGGATTTGTAACGGCCCTGTTTCACCTATTCAACCATTTCTACCCTTTACAACGTTTCTGCTTCAACCATTTAACCATTTTTACCCTTTGCAACGGTCTTACTTTAACCATTCAACTAGTTCTAGCTTTTCCAACATTCCTGTTCCAGCCATTCAAACCTTTTCCTGGTTACCCCGTTCCTACCGTTCCCGTTAGGGTGTTTCTAGCATTTGCAATGTTTCTGCTTCAATCATTCAACCATTTCTACCCTTTGCAACGGTCCTACTTCAACCATTCAACCAGTTCAAGCTTTTCCAACATTCATGTTCCACCCATTCAAACCTTTTCCTGGTTACGTCGTTCCTACCGTTCCCGTTAGGGTGTTTCAAGCATTTGCAACGTTTCTGTTCAACCGTTCAACCATTTCTACGCTTTGCAACGGTCCTACTTCAACTATTCAACCATTTCTATCCTTTGCAACGGTCCTACTTCAACCTGTTCTACCTTTTCCAACATTCCTGTTCCAACCATTACAACGTTTCTGTTCAACCGTTCAACCATTTCTACGCTTTGCAACGGTCCTACTTCAACTATTCAACCATTTCTATCCTTTGCAACGGTCCTACTTCAACCTGTTCTACCTTTTCCAACATTCCTGTTCCAACCATTCAAGCCTCTTCCTTGTTACACCGTTCCTAGTATTCCTCTTTCCAGCATTCCAGTTTCCAACATTCTCGCTCTCAGGGTTTCCAGAGTTCTGTCAACTAACTTCAACATATTCCAACCATTCAACTTTATGGTATTTCCAACATTCCCATTTCAATTGACTTGTTCCCAGCATTCCGGTCTTTTCTATCATTTCCAAGTGTAGCGCCCCTGTTTCATCCATTCCACTTCCCGATATTTCTACCATTTGTAGCGTCCTTGTTTCATTCATTCAACTTCCAGCCATTTCTACCTATCCCTTTTCCAAAATACCTGTTCCCACTATCCTATCATTCCTACTTCATCTATCCTACCATTTCTAGCATTTGCTACGTCTCTATTATAACCACTTTACCGTTTCTACCATTTCTAGCATTCGCTCTAACCCATTTGTAGCGTCCCTGTTTGTAACAGTTCTGTTCTAGTCATTTCTATCATTTGTAACGGTCCTGGTTCAACCATTTCTAGTCTAATTCCCACATTCCCGTTTCTATTATCCTGAATTACCACATCTAATTCCCAAATCAAGTATCCTGTATCTATTTTCAAACATTTCATAAACAACATGCAATTGTGAACACACCCTGTATTATTCTGGTTATGGGACACCCTGTACATACTTAGTCAACCATCGCTGTGTGACGATAGTCTTCTACACACAAAATGTTTTGACCTTTGCCTGCTTGCTCACAGAGGGAGCGTCTCGCTTCCAGTCGTTGCTGTGCAGTCTTCCATACACGCGATGTTTTGACCTTTGTCCGCTCGCCAACAGAATGAGCGAACTGGTACGCCTGGCCGGCTACCGAACCTGTCGATGTGTGAATTTCGGCAAGGTCGTCGTGTCTCCACCCAACAGCTATCTCTCTCTAAGTTGCTTGCCTGTGACTGATATTATTACTACGCGTCTTAAACGAGTTTTTATCCAACGTACTATCAACTTTTAGAATATTCAAATGCAGTGGTCTTGTTGCCACATATGCTAAGTGCTTACATTGGAAACCGGTGGACTGGGGTTCGATTTCCCATCACTGCGTCGGTTTTTGTAATATAAATATATTATTAAAACTAAAAAAATTATTTTGTAAATTATTGAAATTTGGCGCGATTGTACAGATCATGTGGTCACTGTTGACCAATGAGAGCTCGGTATGACTGAGCACGTGGTAATTAACCAATGAGAACGCTTCAAGGGGTAACTGCTTATCTATTACGTCATAACAAATCTGTAGTACAATATGTGCGCTGTCACTGGTGTTCCGTACCTCTGACTCTATGGTCTACCTGTCAGCTGTCTAATCTATATGTCGACTCCGGGAGACCTAACCTCTAATAACGACATAACCTCTACGCGGGCCCCTATCCACGGCAGCCCTACCCAATAGTCCATACCTAACCTATACGCGGCCCCCATCTTCATAGCAGCCCTGGGGCCTTCATCGGAGCCCTAGTCAACGCCCCCAAACTCTTCCTGTCATTGTTCCGTCGTTATATGCCATACGCCCCATCCCAATATTCCGTCGTTCTATGCCATCGTTCCGTGTCAACGACCCTGTCAGTCGAGGTCATTACTTAACACGGCACGTGTCGATGAGCGTGGGTGGGCTCATCAGAGGATGCCGCTTTTTCCCATGGTCTTGAAAATTTTCCCACTCTCAAGTACCGGGACCCCTGCTTCCGCCCGCTTTTTGCGACTATCTCTGGCCCAGTGTCCTAATTTTTTACAAAAATAAAATGGCCGTTCTTTTTTATTTCCTTCTTCAGTAGGTCCATTCTCGGCTTCCAATGACATTCTTTGACTAAATGCCCTTCTTTTCCAAAATTATAACATTTTCTCCTCTCTGAAATATCACCGAAACTCTTGTATTATTCCCTTTGCCTTGGACCATACGAGTAGTGGTTTCCTGTAACCGGACTAACTCTTCCGCTATATCTAACGTTAAATTATCTTCTCTTAGAAGAACTACTCCCATATCCTTGAGAAGATCCTTGATAAGGCTTGATTCTTTTTTCTTAACCCCGCCTCTTCTTCTGGAATTGCTCATTGCAAATCCTCTTGTAAAATGCGTCCACCAAGCGTCTTTAAACGTGTACAAAACGAAGAGACATCTGCATCATCTAGGGTAGAATCTGACTTGAAAAAAATTATAGGCCTCTCCAACGAACTTAAATTTTAATAGTCGTAATGTCTCGTCTTCTGACCATCCGTTTTATTTCGAATGTTGCTCCAATTTTTCTAAATATTTTGGGACATCTTTGCCCGTAAAATTACCTAGTGACGCGGCGATCATCCCTAACGAAAATACCATTGGCCATCGTAGGAATCCCTGGTCGGGTGCTACCGGTACTGTAGGAAGAGTAAATTTCCCCCGGTAAATTAACGACATTAAAAAAAAAAACAAATTATTTCAATATATCAAATAACACTTTTCAAATCAATAATGAAACAATTGCCCTCAAAAAAATATCTCACTATTGCCAATAGTAGAGCACTCCAATTAAATATAAAATGTGACCCCCAAGTAACTTAAATAAATCAAATAATAAACTCAAACCAAAAATGAACTCAGGTTTTATAGCGCCAACACTATCCAAAATTAGTTTACAGCAGATATCCCAAAAAAAATTCAAAATTAAAATAAAATCACTCTCTATTCTCATACCAATGAACCTCAATTCTTTGTGACAATTCAGATTGGCGCACTCTCTACATAGTTATCTGGTCTCCTATTATTTCATTATTGAAATATTCCTTATAGCATAATTTTGATCAACCCCAAAAACTCTCTTCTAATAATTATTTTAATGTTAGAATCTCCCTGTATAAAGCTCACAATAAAACTGCGTCAAATATTTTCCCACAAGTTTATAGCAAAAATCAGGGATCTGATAATACAATACAGATTAGCCACTGAATTTACTTTTCAATTAGAAATGAACATAAAGTGCGTCAGTTCTGGACCACTTTGGTAACCAGTCCATCCAGTTCTCAGAGGCGACGTAAGAAGAGGTATAGTCACCAAAGAGTCTCTGATAATTGTCAATTTCTTGTACTGAAGACATGTGACAAAGTTGTTGACATTGCGACTTTCTGTGTGACAATGGTTGATATTAATTAATGATGTTTGTAAATAATGTTTACACCCTTGTTTTCATGAATTATTCATTAGTTTTGAAGATTTTGAGTTGACATTGCTGTACTAGCGCTACCTATTGGCAGCTAGTAACATTTGTGTTTATGGTAAGGTAATTGTACATAATAATATTAAAGAAAAAAAAATCGGGTTTGATCGTTATTCGAACTTGTGATGCCCAATTAGAAATCGTACGCCTTAAGCACTAAGCCATGAAGTTTATTAATGAAATGGTATATCTCCAGATATAATACGAGTAACATCATCAACAACAATAAATGTTTTTCAAGAGCCTAGCCTAGCCTCGTGTTCAATTATGAGTCTAGCCTCTAGTGGTAAAAAGGTTTAAACATATATTAATTAACCAACAGTCATTCTTTTTGTTAATTAGCATATGTAGGGTATTTGTGTAAATTAAAAAGTCTATGAGGATATTTTAAATCAACTTCAAGTATATAACCATATTCATTGAAATCATCACTGGTGTTATGGAAAAAAAATACATAGTGGCTCCATATAAATTATTTACGTCTAAATACATCAAATAAGACTCAGGTAATTCAGGGTTGTAGTCACTACCCATATACTTATTGTTTGCTTCACCGTATCTATTTGAAATACCACCTCTGATTCCCTTTTCAATGAATAAGATCATATCACTATAAGTTAATAGTTCCAACTCAACATTAGTAACTTTTAACATTGCATCGAACGCGAGATCAGGAGCTGTATAGTAATGTAGAGGGTCTAACTGACAAGTTTGCATACAAAGATTTTTAAAATTTTCCATGACGACAACAAGCAGAAGTACATCTGTAGTCAAATACTGTTCTGCATATTCTTGAAGATTTTTAATCTCAAATGTATGCCAAACATTACAAGCAAGTTACCTTTAATTGTAATGTAAAAAACCTCTTTGTGTGGTAAACAGGGGTCTTTTAACTCATCCCATGAATTAATTAAAGTATTCATAAGGAAAAACATCTTTTTTGTTAGTATTTTAAACTTATCATAATCCTTTACGTAGTTTCTGACTGTCATTTAAATAAGATGATAATTTGTTTAAACTACTAGATATGAATTTAAATTAATATTTTGAAAATGAAATGTATCTTTCTTTATTTAAAAGTAGTAATGTTACATTTCCTGGTATTTTAGTACTAATTGCTTTAATAATGAAATGAGAATCATAACCAAATAGATTGTGAAATACTACTGGTACAGTGTGTGATTTTTGATAATGGAGATTACATAAATTATGTGCTCCCCTGTATTTACCTGTAAGATGACAATGAACTTTAATAGCAACATCGTTAAAATCTTTGTTGCAAATATGGCACGTGGAATATAAAAAAAACTGTTCTTATTCTACAACTGTTAAATTTAAAGGTTCAATATCATGAAAAACTTTACGAAGTTCATTTGCAAACCAATCTTGACAGTAGTGACCTGTATAGCATTTAAATTTTGACTCCAATTTATTTTCATAATAAGATTTTAAATAATACTAGCCGTTACCCGCGGTTTCACCCGCATATGTAATGTAGAATTCTTTGTAAAAAAAAGATTTATTAAACATGTGGGCTATCTAATATAACAATTTTTTCTAACTTTGTTGAACCACCTAACATACCTATAAATCTACTAATCCCGAATTTTATTCAAAATTTTTTGGAAACACCTGTAACTCTGCTTCACCCTATAGTGCAACCATCCTGTATATGCTGATGTTTATTAGTCACCAAAAATAACACTTTTTAATTACCTAACTATACTTCTACTCCACACTATACGTTATATAACATTTATTTCTGATAATTTTTCGGCTACTTCGTAATCTATAATTTTAACCGGCCTTTATATGCAACTGTTTCTAGCATTGTGTTAAACATAATATGTAAAAATAATTTTTCTTCGCCACATATTTCAGGTATTCCATATAGCAGGATTCAACTCCTTATAGTCTACCTTATATAACAGTTATATATAATAGTTTTTAATCCCCCCTTTAAAAATATAATTCTACTAAGCCCCCGATCTCAACCACTTTATATATACAACCACGCAATACAACATTTTTGTAACCATTCTGTATAACTAAATTCAACAATCCCCAACATATTTCACCCAAACCGCAACTGTTCATGACCATCCTATATAACAATTTTATTCAACATTTTTAAGAACTGCCTTCTATAGTATAACTCTACTTCCATCTATATCTAAATTATGTTGTATATACTGCAGCCAATTAGTCAACCATTATAACTTATTTATCTATCATTTTTTGAACCATTCTGTATAACCATAATTATATTCTATAAATATTTCAACTGCGCTATATATGCATCTGCTTTGGGGCCACCAAATTTAAGATATTTTAAACACTTAACACTATAACTCAGATCCACTGTATATTTCAACTATATTATCTATGCAACTGTTTATGGAGTACTCTAAATATAACCATTTTCAAAAATATTTTTCAACCATCCTGGAAAATATAATTTGTCTCCACCTTATAGGTCAACCACCCTTTATATGCAACTTTCTATAACATGTTTTAATCACATCGTATAACAATTTTACTTCGCCCCATGTTTCAGATATCTTAAAAAAAATTCGAACAATTTTGTATCCACACTGTTTAACTATAATTCTACTCCAACCTCTATTTCAATCACTTTGTTTCTTTAACTACTTATCGGCCACACAGTTTGACATTTTTTGTACCACCCTGTATAAATATAAATCCATCAATTCCCAATAAATTTCATCAAAACTGCAACTGCTTATGGGGCACCCTATGTAACAATTTTTAAATATTAAACTACTTAACTCTACTCTTCCCTATATTTCAAATATCCTATCTGTGCAACTAATTATGAGCTACGCTATTACCTTATAATTTTTGAAGCACAGCATAAAACCTAAATCTAACCTGGTTTGAATCACACTGTGTAACGTTAACTTGACTTTGCCCCATAATTCAGGTACTCCAAAATTTTTCTAACTTTTCTACCGACACTATTTTTCCACGCTATATTTCAACAACCTGGTAGATGCAACTACTTTTATGGGTCACGCTATTTAACATTTCTTCACCACTCTGTATACTTAGAATTCTAGTCCAACCTATATTTCATCTATCCGGTAAATGAAACAGGTTGTAGATCATAACATTTTTAAAATATTTTTTAAAGCTGTAATTATACTATACTACATTTTTCAACCATCCAATGATATGCTACTTGTGAACTTGTGAGCTACTTGTGGTAATAAAACAAATTAACTACCCTATAAACTATAATTCCACTTCATCTTATATTTCTACCATCCTGTATAAACATCTGGTTCTAACATTTTTTTACCTATTTCATAACTATAATAATAGCTCAAGAAAATATCCTAACTGTTTACATAACATATATTTTTATCCACCCTGTATAAATATAATTCTATTTTACCCTTTTTTAGTAGCTTATACAATATGGGTGAACCCATATTGTATAAGCTACTACTTATGAGCCTAAAAATGTAACATTTTTTATCCGCCCTTCATAAATATAATTCAACTCCACCCATTTTTCAACCACCTGGTATATACAACTGTTTATGGTCCACTCAATATGTCTTTTTTGAACCATCCCGTATAACTATCCTCTTATTTTAACCACATTGTAGATATGCAACTACTTTCGGGCCACCTAATATAGATTCAAAATTTTTTAAATCCATTTAATTCTACCTATCCTATATATGGAACACCCTGTAAAATTACACTTGACATATTAGTTGGAATTTTTTTTAAATCAAAACATGTTACATTGGCATATTCCGAAATTTGAATAAAAGCTAAGTTGATGCATGTATCTAAAATCTTCCAAATGTTTTTGTAAATGTGATTCACTGGAAAAAATAATTTAAACATCTATCACAAATCCAACTTTTTCCTTTGTGCTTATTTAATTGTCTAGATATCAAACGAGATAAATCTATTATGTAAGCAAAATGATATAAAATGTTTTGTGAACTATCATCATTATCATAAGTAATATTATTATACACAGAAATCATTAATAAATTAATTCTTGGAGAAAATTTTTGTTTACTAAGTACAAGTGGTAAAATTTTATTCATTTAAAACAAATACATTTATTGTAAGTTTGTTGAAAATTTCAAATTTTGTTGTCTTTTAAATGCATACGAAATTTAAGGTTGTCATATTTTAACACAGTACTGAAATGGGGATAAGATGATGTTCGTGATACATGATGTTTAGCTGGATAAACTGCACAAACTAGAGACCATAGCAAACATGATCCTTAGTTTGAATGCTAATTCTATTATCAAAACAAGATCCCAAATTTTACCAGACAAGTTGCTTAGTCTGTTTTTTATTTAATTTATTTTTTATTTTATTGTATTTAATATTTGATTTAGTTTTGTTTTTACTTTCAATATAGTGTTACTGTTACTTACTATTGTTATTCGTTTTAGATATGGGGTGAAAGACATTCAAATTAAAGGAGATAAGGTATTTATTTCTCTAACTTATTCACTAAGAGCAAGTACCATAAAGAAAAAGTTTGGAACGTTACCTACTCAGTAAATGAGAACTAAAATAGAAAAAAAGGAGGAATTCATTGTCCTCAGTGGTTCGAAAATATAAGTTCAACTTGCTCAATGATGAGATTGAGGAAAACCCATGCAGATTGGAGGAGGGCAATACAAATAAAAGAAAATATTACTTGGAAACTCCAAATTTACCAACTTTATCTGATAATTGGGAAGATGATAACTTTCAAGATTTTATAATAAAAAAAGTTTTACTGTAACAAGTCCACCTGAAGAAAGTAAAAAGTGAAATAATTTTTGTTTTAAGGTAAATTTTAAATAAATAAACATTATATATATATATATATATATATATATATATATATATATATATATATATATGCTTTTTAATTTCACCAAAAATAAAACATTTTTTTTATTTTATAAACATTTATTCAGTATAGGACAATTATAAAATTCTTATAATATATAGATATTATTAGATAAAAGGTTATATTTCATTATCATGAATTATTAAGTGCATCCAAAAATATATTACATCCTTCCAAAGCTAAACCTAACTCTCTGATGATATTTGAGGATATAGCATGTGCTAATCAAGATGTCATTCGTGAATATTCAGTATGGGAAGACACTATAATATTGATTCATTCTATCTCACACAGAGTTATGCTAAAATTCCCAAGCACTTGATAAAAGACAATGCAAACAGTTTGATTTTATTTAAACAGGATGATCTCAATTTAAAACATGTGGATAGTGAACACGTTGGAACAGACATGTCATTTGATGACTTTAAACATCTTTGTGGTATTTGTTGGAATACTCCATATGGATTCTTATGTATTTTCAAGAATTGGGCAATGAATGAGGGAGGTCGCTACAGAAAGGGATTAGATCATATATACCTTAGCGTTTATATGAATTATTAATTTAATAGATTATTTGATTTATTTTGTTTTTAATTTCAACCAACAGCTTTATTGAACAGGATCAGTTGATTTGCTGTTCGCTGATCGAACAACTCCTCGTAAAACACAAGAGCTGTTCGAACAAGTGTCTTTTAGTCATTTAATTACCATGGAAGTGATCTGCTAAGCTATACGAACAGTAAGGTTTTTGATAGGTAGCTGTTCGAACAGCTTTTCAAAGCTGTTAAAATCTGGTACTTTCATCTTTCAAAGCAGTTCATTACAGCCTTTCAAAATGAAAAGAAGTGATGTCGAACTTAAAAGAAGTCTAATTATTAAACGAAAAAATATAAAGGACAAATTAAACTTTCTAAAATATGGTGAAATTGCACAGGAGAATTTGTTTCAACCCATAACAAAGCACCTAAAAACATGGAAAGTAAAATAAAGATTCCAACAAATGATAATGACGATAACCAATCATTATCAAACTATGAATATATGAAGCAAAGTGTAAAGAAAAAAGGAGACAACTTTTCACTGCTTAAAAATAGCACACAAATTGGGGAATACGATTATGGTGATGATGATGATTATATATTTTATTATGAAACACCTAAAATACCTCATACCGTATCTCAAAAATTATCAAGATCTCTACCATTGCTTAGTACAAAAAAAGTAGACGAAGAGCCTAGTAGCTTGAAACAATCAATTCTAGAAGACATATCTGATGATCAAAACAAGTCACGTTTAGAAGACATTGCCAAAAAATCTTCCAGAGATTATTTGGAACAATATGATGTACTACCTCGGAGATACATTCATAATATGTATACTCTCTTCGAGGTGTCATTCCTTTGTACGCAAGACAATATATATTATATATTATATATAACATATATTGTTTCTGGTCAGGGAACGTTCATCAGTTGCGCTTCCCACAATTGAATGTCCTCTCGAACACTTCTTTATGTATTTGATACATTTCGTTAAATTTGAAGACGCGAGTGTAAGACCGACATCTAGGATTTTCGAGAGAATCAGCACACAGAGGTTCCGAATCTGGAGCCGTTCCGTGTATCCTGAAAATTTTATCGTGACATTCTGTCCTAGGAGTTAAGGGAGAACACCAATTACATGGAACGGCTCCAGATTCGGAACCTCTGTGTGCTAATTCTCTCGAAAATCCTTGATGTCGGTCTTACATCTCGCGTCTTCAAATTTAACGAAATGTATCAAATACATAAAGAAGTGTTTGAGAGGACATTCAATTGTGAGAAGCGCAACTGATGAAGGTTCCGTAACCAGAAACAATATATATTATATATATTGTTTTGCATACAAAGGAATGACACCTCGAAGAGAGTATTCAATATCTCTGATAGGTGAAGTAACCTGAAAATTTTTTATCGTGAAATTCTGTTCTAGAAGTTAAGGGAGAGCAGGAATTACACGGAACGGCTCCAGATTCGGAACCTCTGTGTGCTAATTCTCTCGAAAATCCTAGATGTCGGTCTTACATCTCGCGTCTTCAAACATAATATGTATGATGAGGAAAAAAGAAAGAACTCGACGATAATTATGGTGTTAGATTAACTGAAACAGAAAAATTGATGATTGGTGACGGTCAACTTAACATAAATGGACCAGACATTGTTAAAGGTAAACGTTTCAAATGAACTAAAGGGTTGTATGATTCATTATTTATGAAAAATTCTCAAGATTTTACAGTAGAAGATGAACAGAATTATAAGAAAATCTTTCTAATGACAAATGCTAAACATCGTTAATATAAAGCCAATAAATAAACAAGTGGCTGGAAGTAAAATGCAAAAAAATAGAGAAATATTATCATCTTTATGTAAAACACCTACAAAATTGGGTGAATTATTGATGGAAATGAATAACAATAAAATCAATTGCATACATTGGAACGATCCAAATGAACTTGTGGATCGGTTACGTTTACTTATAGCTTCACAGCAAGCCGGTAATAGTTCAGTAACTAATGAGATAAACTCATTATTGAAGAATTAAGAGAAGCTCAAATTATTCAATAATAACTATCAATTTCGCTACAGATGTAAAACGACAAGTGGTCGAAGAATAGAGCACAGCACGAATAAACTTTAAAAGGCGACATGTAATCATCAAATCTCTTAATGATCTATTTCAAGCAGATCTAGTGGAAATGATCCAATGCCAATGAAAATTCTGGATATAAATATATACTAGTCGTAATAAACTGTTTCTCAAAATTCGTTTGGGCATTATCAGCCAAAAATAAAACAGGTTATGAAATAATTCGAAACATGGAAGGAATTTAAAAAAAAAAGAAACTACTCAATTTAGCGACAGACATGGGAAAGGAATTCTTTAACAAGAATTTCAAGACATTAACAAAAAAATATAATATCAATCATTATGCTGTATTTAGTGAGACAAAGGCTTCTATCGTTGAAAGAGTGAACAGAACCTTAAAAAATATTATGTGGAAACAATTCAATTCACAAGGTCATTATAAATGGATTAACATTCTTCAGAAAATTTTTCAAAAATACACCAATACAAAACATAGGACGATGGGAATGAAACCGGCTGACGTCTCAAAAAAGCATGAACAATTTCTATTAAAAACGGTATATAATAGAATAAAACAAGCTGATTTAAAAACTCAATTTAAAGTTGGAGATCATGTACGAATATCTAAAATTCGAGGGGTTTTTGATAAAAAATACATGCCTAATTGGTCAACTGAGATCTTTATAGTGAGAAAAGTACAATTGACTAATCCTACTACAAATCTTTTGAAAGATATGCACAATGAAAACGTCCTTGGATCATTTTACAATGAAAAATTACAACATACAAAATTCACTAATGTGTACTTAGTTGAGAAAGTATTAAAAAGATCAAAAAATAAGATATTAGTCAAATGGTTGGGATTCAGCGATAAGCATAATAGTTAATTAGATGAGAATAACAGCTTGAAATCCCCCACTCCCAACACAACACAAATAAAGGTAACACGAATTGGTCTTCTAGTCATTCATTTATTTGATATCTACTTAGAATATGTATATAATAGATGTAGAAGGGTTTCAATACAAAGATAGTGATTTCATTTGTAAGGAAATTACAATTCTTAACATGGACACTGGCAATTATCAAATGTGTTTATAAGAATACCATTAGATTTATCGAACTTTAAAAACCCTATCCAAAATCACATGAACTGGCTCACTAACAGCAAACATGGATTAAACTGGAACAGTAAAGATAACGATTATGTATCATTCATCAATTTAGAAAACTGACTGATTACATTAAATGTAATATTGGACTTTCGGATGTCTACGTGAAACGATTAGAAAAGAAGAAAAACGACTGAACAATAATAACAACATATTTGACTTAACGGAAGACGGATATCCGAATTTAAAAGACATGAAAGATTATTTAAAATCATATCATTGTAATAAACATTTATATAATAATTTGGCATGTAGTTTAGAAAATGCATACTTTTTATATAATTTGAATAAACATTTTAGAAATTAAATGTTTTTTAAAATCATTTCATTGTAATAAATATTTATATAATAATTTGTTATGTAGTTCAGAAAATGTATACTTTTTATATAATTGGAATAAACACTTTGGAAAATATGTACATATTTGTGTTCTTGCACATACACATATTGCTGTAAAAATCATATAAATTCCTCACAGTTTTTACTTTCTGTTCAGTTGTCATAAAACAAACTAACAAACAAACAATATGTTTGTAGGTCTTATTTTGTTCATTACTATTAGCAATTACGCCTTACCCTGTTATGTTCAGGTAGAATGGGATACGTTTCCAATTGAAGATGGAACATTCTACTTGTATCAAATAAATCATAATAATACTATAGAATTGATATGGTATACAGCTTTCTACTTAAATAAAAATATTAATATAGTATTAATATAGGAACCGGAATCAAGAATTATCAAAATCAAAGTATTGGTTATGTAATCGGTCATGATGAATAAAATTACTATCCCATAGCACAACTGACTAACACACAAATGCATTGTGGAAGATATGGTTTGGAAAATTTGATGAAAAACAAACCTATAAGTATAAAGGTTGAACAGTACAAATTCAATATAAATCAGCTTAAAGACCTCTTTGTGGAACTTGCACATCAAGAATTTCAATGTTTTGTTTATGTATAAAAGTGTGAAAGCAATATTATTCAAATGACAGTAACTCATTGTACTTCAAGATGAACAGTCTTTTTATCGATGGTCAAAATTGTGATTGTATAACACAATTCACCTGGTGCTTTGAAGATGAAGTAATATTATCCTCTTCGAAATGCAAAAAATGTTCAAATTTTTTCAGTATAATTTTATCAAAAGAGAAAACTGAATGCATTATAACAGATCCAGATTCGATACCACAACATTGTTATGATGGATTTTACCACGAACGAGATGGAAAATTCCACTACTATCAATTACAACGTCATGAAGTATCTTTAACAGTACTTTTTCTCATGAAATCAGTTTCATATCGTTTAAATGATAGCAAATGATTTGAGAAGATAGAGGAAGGGCTTGTGAAATATTCTGATGTAGAAAACTTTATTAATCAACATTTAAATATAATATTGTATAATGAATGATTATTGAATTATGTTGTATTTTATTATAATAAAATAAATACACTATAGGCTAGACTCGTAATTGAACACGAGGCAATGCTAGGCTAGGCTCTTGAAAAACATTTATGTTGTTGTTGATGATGTTATTATACACTGGAGATATACCATTTCATTAATAAACTCCATGGCTTAATGATTAAGGCGTACGATTTCTAATAGGGAATCACAATTTCGAATTACGATCAAACCCACTTTTTTTTAATATTATTCTATACAATTACCTAACCATAAACACAAATGTTACTAGCTGCCAATAGGTGGCGCTAGTACAGCAATGTCAACTCAAAATCTTCAAAACTAATGAATAATGAAAACAAGGGTGTGAACATTATTGACAAAGGTGATTAATTAATGTCACCAAATGTCACACAGAAATTCGCAATGTCAACAACTTTTCACATGTCATCAGTACAAGAAATTGACAATTACCAGAGGGTCTTTGGTGCAACACCCCTTCTTAAGTCGCCTCTGAGAACTGGATCGACTAGATACCAAAGTGGTCCAGAACCCCCATTGCTATACTACTTCCGTCTACCTTTTCAGAAATACTTCAAACAAATAAAATTTTAAATTGTCAGTTGCACTTTATTACTCCCTGAAACTATACTTTTGATGCTTCTAGACTGCAATATTAATTTATATTTTAATATTAAATACAACGCTTAATTTTGTCATACTGTTTCCGTCGGAAACTTGCTGTCGCTTCTTTCTTGCTGGACTTTTCAAACCTGTTATTGTACAAGAGTTAGTGCCAACCTGTTTTTTGTTTTTCCTCTCTAAAGTCCCTAGAATCACTACTTATCCGGAAATTCACAACCAGATCCCACCCAGTTGCCAACCAGTGTAACGCTGTACCCCTCTAACCTATGTAACAGCCCGGTTTTTCTACGGGTTACAGTGCAATAAAAAAATAAAGAACTTGAGAGAAAAGGGTAATGCTGCCACCACCCGGAATTGAAAGCTGTTGGTGAGAAAGACTCCGGTAACCCCTCTCCCTGTAAATGTTGGCTAAAAACAAAAACTATATAATAAAAGTAACTTTACTGCCCCTTATCTGCCTTGACTCTCAGTCCTTCGTAGCTTCTGTTTCTTGTCACCTAGCCTCCTGTAAGAGGGTAAGTCCCCAGGTTTCGCAAATGCTGGTGGTTGTATGGGAAGAAGGAAGGACTTAAAAGTAAACACCAAAAAATGACACATATATTGAAAATAAGAAATTAAAAGGAAAGTTAGAAACTCTGATTCATACCCACTGTAATGTCTTCGATGACACATTACATATAATATCCAAAAAATGTATGAATTACATGTTGCGGTTTTTGTTCAATGCTTGTTCAATGCAAGTATGTAATTGACGAAGGACCTTTAGCGGAACAATCAATAAAACATTGTATCGTCGCCTAAATTAAATCACCAAATAAAAGTTAATCACTGACCTTTTACGTCGAAGCGCTGCAGGTGGTGTTTTGTTGGACTTCATTCTTCAGAGGCTAGCCCCGCAGCGGCAGGAACGGTTTTTAGAGCTTCGTCTGGACAACACGTTACACTAAAAATAGCGACGTAATGTTCATTGATTGAGAAAACAAAAAATGTGGGTTTAACAACAAATGATGCGCTTAATAAACAAAATGAAAGCGGTTTAGCGGTTGTTACGACCGAAACTAATAACTGGCGGAATCGTAACACAATAACAACAAAAAGCGGCCGTCTTAAGACGGTATCAAAAGCGTCCGAATATCTCTGAATACAATACAGGAATCACGAATACTGTCTATATTTTACACGCAAAAAACACTTAAAATTAGTATTAGCGCGACGGAAGGTTTTGGAAAAGGTGTAGAAGTTTAAAAATCAATGTAGTAATTCAATCAAATTTGAACAATACACTAAACAAATTGCGGGAACGCACTGCCCACAATGTAAATAAAAGACAAATGAAAAACTTTGACTACTATTAGTTAAACAATACAACAAAAAAAATGTAACCCCACAAAATTATGGCTTTTAACCAAGCCAAAAATACAACCACAAATTTATAGACCAACAATACTACAACGAAATTATTCCCACTAATACTGGGGATGAAAGGTGCAAACCTAAAGGTACCTACTACAATATGTCTTTCCTTATATCGGCAAACGTTGGTGAGCCAGTTTGACCAAGAATTTATGAGTATATCCCAAGTAAAATATAAAAAAAAAGAAATTTAAATAAATTTGTCAAGACAAGAAAACAAATTTTTGCCGGTCGTTCCTTTATCGACTCAGGGAGTCTGCGGGAATCCCTAAAATTTTACAATCTAGCTTTGCGTACTCTGACGCTAATTAGTCCCTGTTGTGAGGTTTCTTCCCTGCCATTTGCTGGTCTAAGAAATCTCTACCCTGGATTCAGAATTTGAACCTACAACTCTACGGAAACACTCACAGGTTTTTGACACTAACACTCATTTGTTAGAAAAATGTAAAGGTACTCACCGGATGCGAATTATCCATTAATCCCAAAAAGGTTTACCTGTGAATGAAGAAATAACTTAAAATAACTTCCTAGCTAGCTAGCACTTTACCAAAACAAAACACACTCCCGACTTCGCGATTTTCTCCCTCGACGATCAGTTGAGAGAACTTTTAAACACGTCCCTGAAACCCTATGTGGACAGGTGAACTACCCCTCTCTTAGGAGTCTGGTTTCCACCCTTTTTATGTCCCCTAAATTCGTCGCGCCACATGCGACTAGTTTTCTTGAGTTCCGGCCCCGAACTCCACCGAGTCCCGTTGAAGACTCGTTCGAGTCCTGATGAAGACTCCTTTTTTCCTTAATATCATGTTCCCGCGAAATTTCTGTTTCCTCCGCATATGAATTAATTTAAACAAATTTCCTACTTTTCGTTTTCATGCGCGCCTATTGATTCATTCTGAGACGGCGTTTTAAAATCCCTCATTAGAATAGTTTCTTAACTCGACCCAAATAGACTGATGACTGATGATGAAGTTTTTTTCGAGTTTTTGACCTTCCGGCCATCTTTGATTTATGCTACTTTTCCGCACGTACAATATTACATTTATACTAACAAACAACAACCTGGGTCATCAAAAAGATCGAAACGGCAAAAGCAATGCCTAAACTATTCAACATTGTGTGAAATACAATGTTTATAATCACCGTTACAAAATTTCTATTGCCCTCTAATAATGGTTTTATGTTGCAATGCATTATTCACTATTTTTAATATACTATTTCACTCATTCTGATATTATTATTGATTTGATTTTTTATTTTTGTATATGTTTATTTCTATTTCATATAAATATTTATATATATATATATATATATATATATATATATATATATACAGTGAAATTTGGAAGGTGGATACTGCAGTAGATTGCCTATTTGTTTCCATTTTTTTTACAATTTTGAACTTCCTGTTTTACCGGAAGTAATGTCGATTTTGAAATTTGCAATGAAACACCCTGTATAGTATTTTAGTTTCTGATGAAACATTTTATTGCGAATACAAAAATATCAGGTTTGATATTGTTTACTTCAATACCTACCGAGATATTAACAGAAAAGTAATTAAGGAAAGGAAAAATCTAATATCTATTAAAGAAATACATAATCATAATTATTAACTAAATCTAAGTGATTTTCAAAACATTTAAACTTAACTTAACTAAACTTAATGTATTAGATGTTCAAACTGAGCACCGTTTACTTCTTGACAATAAGCTAGTCGGTTTTTAAATTCTCTAGTAACATTAGCTATTACTTCTGGTGTAATTCTCGGGATGTCTTGAGTTATTCTTGCAGCTAATTCTTACAAATTATTTGGTCAATCAACATAAACCTTAGACTTTAAGTAACCCCACAGAAAATAGTCTAGTGGATTAAGGTCGGGACTTCGTGCAGGCCATTCATAAGTACCCCTTCTTCCAATCCATCTGTGATGAAATGTCCTATCTAAATGATCTCGAACAATGCGAGCGTAATAGGGTGGTGCTCCATCCTGCTGAAACCAAATATTATTTGGTAATTGTCCATTTACCTCCAATGCCGGAATAACTTGTGTCTCCAAGAGCTGTAAATACCTATCTCCGTTAAAAGTTTCTTGTAGGAAGAAGGGTCCCACGATTCTGTTGTTATAAATGCCGGCCCAAACGTTCAATTTTTGGGGATGTTGTGTATGAGCCTCTTGTACCCAATTAGGAAAACTTTGCGACCAGTAGCGGCAGTTATGTCGATTAACCGTACCATTTAAACAAAATGTAGCCTCGTCTGAAAACACCACATTTCTTATAAAATTATTATCACGGTTACAAATAGTCATCATCGTTTCACAAAATTGCAAACGTCTGTCGAAATCGTCTTCGGAGAGTTCTTGAACGAGTCGAATTTTGTATGGATGATATTTTTCTCGCCTTAATATCCTTCCTACTGACAGACGGCTAATTCCATGCATATTGGCGAGGGCAGTAGTGGATAAGTGAGGATTTTCTTCCAAAGATATAGCAACATTTTGAGCTACACCTTCATTACTTGCACTTTTTAACCGTCCACTTTTTGGTAAATTGCTAACTGTTCCACTTGTGTCGTACCTTCGCAAAGTTTTCGTCACTACTGAACGGGATATTTGTATATTCGGATGAACATTAAAAAGGTCACAAACTTCTTGATGCATCCTTTTCCTCTCCCCATACCCAATCATCATTAATATTTCTATTCTTTCTCTTTCACTTAATTCGGCCATTTTACGATCATATTAAAACAATACAATCTTTTTACGTTCAAATAAAAAAAACTGATAATTTATTTTGACAACTACTCTCACTTCTGCAATGAATTTCATCGACTACTAAACTTGATTCAGATTTAATTTGCGCCTGATTTAAACAAAAGCAAAGCACGTGTATTCGACTATGGAACAAGCAGTGCTGTTGGCTGTGACGGTATAATGCCACCGATTGACCAGTAGAAATACAAATCCTTACTGAGCGGTTTGTTTATATCGGGCGTAAATGAAATCTGAACCAAGTTTAGCTACCATCGAATTTTTGCTTTCCTTAGTTACTTTTCTGTTAATATCTCGGTAGGTATTGAAGTAAACAATATCAAACCCGATATTTTTGTTTTCGCAATAAAATGTTTCATCAGAACCTAAAATACTATACAGGGTGTTTCATTGCAAATTTTAAAATCGACATTACTTCCGGTAAAACAGGAAGTTCAAAATTGTAAAAAAATAGGAAACAAATAGGCAATCTACTGCAGTATCCCCCTTCCAAATTTCATTTTGATATCTCTTATAATTCCAGAGATATTTGCTTGGTTCCACACATTTGCCCATCACTATATATATATATATATATATATATATATATATATATATATGTTCTGAGAGGCTTCCGCGGTCATTATTATGAACTAAGCTAAGTTCCGGGTGAGAACCGCGTCTGAATTTATTGAATACTCGACGTTTCGACTCCTGCTTCGGAGCCATTATCAAGAGACAAAAGTGAAAAAGAGTTTCAGAGTCTAGATCGAACTCGGGGCCTCAATCTGCCTACTCCCCAAGAGTCACTAGGTAACTGAACTGAATTTGAGTCTGCTCTGCTTCTTTTATTTATAGGTAGCGCTGGGTTAGAAGAAGATGTCACGTGATGAGGCTGTGTTGTGATTGGTTGGGTATTGGTGGGCGTGTCTGCTTTGTTTAATCTGGCAATTACGGAGGTCCAAGCTGTGGGAAGGCGAGTACTGTCATCGCGTCTATTTAGACAGAGAGGTCTTTTTTCTATTTCGATAGCTTCGCGAATAGTGGATGCCCTAAGAGAATTGAGAGATATGATAGTCCTACTGTCCTCGAAGTTGATAGATTGCCCTGTTTGGATATGGTGATGCGCGAGAGCTGAAGTCGGATCTTTTTTACGAACTGACAGAGAGTGTTCATATACTCGATGGTTAACGCGCCTGTTGGTACGACCGATGTAGCTTTGTGGGCAATCGCGACATGAGATTTCGTAAACTCCTCGATCCTCGTTACGAGTTTACGAAATCTCATGTCGCGATTGCCCACAAAGCTACATCGGTCGTACCAACAGGCGCGTTAACCATCGAGTATATGAACACTCTCTGTCAGTTCGTAAAAAAGATCCGACTTCAGCTCTCGCGCATCACCATATCCAAACAGGGCACTCTATCAACTTCGAGGACAGTAGGACTATCATATCTCTCAATTCTCTTAGGGCATCCACTATTCGCGAAGCTATCGAAATAGAAAAAAGAACTCTCTGTCTAAATAGACGCGATGACAGTACTCGCCTTCCCACAGCTTGGACCTCCGTAATTGCCAGATTAAACAAAGCAGACACGCCCACCAATACCCAACCAATCACAACACAGCCTCATCACGTGACATCTTCTTCTAACCCAGCGCTACCTATAAATAAAAGAAGCAGAGCAGACTCAAATTCAGTTCAGTTACCTAGTGACTCTTGGGGAGTAGGCAGATTGAGGCCCCGAGTTCGATCTAGACTCTGAAACTCTTTTTCACTTTTGTCTCTTGATAATGGCTCCGAAGCAGGAGTCGAAACGTCGAGTATTCAATAAATTCAGACGCGGTTCTCACCCGGAACCTAGCTTAGTTCATATATATATATATATATATATATATATATATATATATATATATATATATATATATATATATATATATTATATTTGATTGTTATATTATAAATTTTTCAAATTTTATAATAATTTGTAATTTTTTTTATTACCTCAGCGTCTTTTTCGCTTGGGTTCAAGTTTCCAGATATTATATAAATAAATAAATTTTATACTTATCTTATAAGTCTCTCTTTCTTCTCAGTTACTCTGACACTTTTTAAAATTTTGAAATTATATTTTTCACTTTATTTTTCTGTTTTAAGATTTTAAATTACTAATAAATAAACTTTCAAATTTTTCAATCAACTTACAATTTATTTATAATGGTCCACAATACAATTTTGATATAATCTTGCCTTTAAAACAAAATAAATTTCCTGGGTACTTAAATATTATTAAATTTCTACCAACTTGTTACAAAAATATTTCAGTCCTTCAAACACAAATATACATTCTACTAAATTTTAAAACCCTTTATTTCTATCACTGATTGATTGTTTAAATTTTTTAATAATCTGTTTATTAAATAATGTTTCAAAAACTCACAGTTGCCTGGCTTTAATTTCCTTTTTCCTTGCTTTTGCTTTTGAATACTACCTCGTGATTTCTGATTTTTTTTAAAACCAAATTATTTTGCTGTTTAATTGACTTTTTTGACTGCTGTACCAATACTTATATTCTTCCAACAAAAATTGATTTTTATCTCCATTCAATGGATTACAAATAATTCCTTTTATGGAATATTTATTTTATAATTTCAAATTGTTTATCCAAATACTTCAAAAAAAATTTTTTTACTTCAAACTCAATTTCTTGTCAAACTGACATGGAACACTTATTTCAATGATTCCATAGATCAATTATCTTGTTGTCATGGAAACGTGAGAATGAAATTTTGAACTGCTCTCGTCGACGCTTGGGAAACAAAGAGGACCTTTCAATGTTAGATTTTCTATTTATGTAATATATTTTGCCACCTGCTATTTCCATTTCCGCTTTTATTTATTTTATTACTTTCCAAATATGTTCCTTCTAAATCATATGCAAAAATCTAAACAAATTTTAATTTGAATTTCAATACCGTTTACTCTCCTAAATTTTATCTAAATCACTTAATTCATGTTTTCAAAAATTTTGATTTGACACTTGTCACCACAGATCATACAATAAAGATAGATGGATAACTCAATGTTATAAAATGTGTTCACATTTTGTCCCATGCAAGGTTAGAATATGCATAAAAAGCATCTTCAGAACTCCTTCAAGTACTAAATTTGACGTTTGTTGAATTTGACAGATCATCACCAACTATAAAGAAGGAATCTGCAGTTTCTGGTCCCAAATGTCACCAATAGAGGGCTGTACCATCGAATTATTTTTATGCGTTTTTCGGAAATAACACCACAATCGAAACAAAAATCTGTATATTCAAGGAAAAACCAAACGTTTCCAGGTCTATTCTGACTTCGTTTTTAATGGCTTTACAGCATGTATTGAAAATATAAAATGCAAAATGAAAGTTTGATTAAATGTCATATATCAAACTTTCATTTTGCATGTTATATTTTCAATAAATTTTAAAGCCATTGAAAACGAGGTCAGAATACACCTGGAAACGTTTGATTTTTCCTTGAATACAGATGTTTGTTTCGATTGTGATGTTATTTCCTAAGAACACATAAAAATAATCAAGAATATGCCACAAATAACATTTAGAAGACAACATACCATCAAAATAAATTAAACTAATATTGAAATTAAATTTATTTATTTACAAAAGATAAATTAACAAATACAGTTGAAAATGGCACTACTTATTTATGTAATAAAATGATTCATAGTTAAAACTAACCAAAACACTATAAATATCAATATTATATGTACAGTGAGGAATGTGTTGGTAGAAACAATTACATCATTTTAGAAAAAAATGCACAAATGGTTGGAGTTTTCAATTTTTAAAATTGCTTGTGTTGTGACTGTTACAGAAAAACTAATCATACCATTATTACTTAACACAATTTCAAATTTTCGTATATACTTCCATAAACACACTTTCAACATAAAAACTAATGCATGGACTGCAAAGTGCATGTGCCGATCACCATTACCAAAATCTACAGTTCCAACCATATGATCTTTTGAAAAATTATAAGTAAGGCCACAACTTAAAGACACTTCATCAAACATTGGAATAAAAACTTTGATAGAAATCTATAACATTTGGCACTTTGTTTATACAGAGATATTGCAAATATTTTATCATCTAATGAAAAACGTCTTCCTTTTGGTTATAATTATTGATTCCTCATTTGACTCAAAAATAAATTTGTGGTTGTGCTATTAGCATTATTCAAATACCTTATTTCACATTTGTTTTGATGTAATAGCTGTAAACGATTTTTGGTGTTCATTTTAGTAGCTCTTCTTGCTATTCTCTTCCACTTCAATAGTTGTTTTCTAAGGTTCTGGGCATTGTGGCTATTTGCAGTTGAAGACTTCTTTCTTATCATCCACTTTGTTGGCGTCCTGTCAAATACATCAAAAGTTATAAATTATTAAACAATCACTAAAAAAATGCTTACCCTTGTGTACTTGTTTCTTACCAAAGATATTCTATTACTGCTACAAATTATTCAATACCTTAAAACAATGTAAATAGTCCAAGAATGGAATTTAATACAAAATTCCACTCGAAATAAGAAAAATTACATAGCGGTTAATGGCTTCACCTTTCACAGACAAAAATCACATTAGTAATGGCCGACAAAAACAACTAATCGAGCTTGATTCCTTGCATTGCAGCTTGGTCGATAAAGAAGATCACATTGTGTCACCTGGATATATTCGATTAGCTGTCAAGAAATAGTACTTGAAGGAGTTCTGAAGGGGGCTACGTTTACAGTTCACCGACAGCTGGACCAACATTGCCTATCTGAGTTACCACCCCCTGCTTGTCACCTGTTGGCCACAAGTCATTTAACAGGTACTTTAAAAAAATTGGATTTTATTAAAATTAAGACTTAATATCTTTTGAAATATTTAATTTTCATAAACTATGCTCTAAGCTCTTTCTAAAGGTATAAATCTCTTTACTATTCCATCATTCCTTAACATTTATAACGGTTTTTTCAATTTTGACGTTTCAATTCTCTCTTTTTTTAACAAATTTATGTATTTAAAACTTAATTTTGATCTAAAATGTGTTATATTCAGTGTTGTCATTGCCTAATATGTGATCTATACTTGTTTTACAAACTCTACTGTGATTTTCATAAGTGAATTTAACCTTTTTGCTGTTTGACCTAAATGTGACTCCCTGCCTAGGTTTTTTATGTAAGTATCCAAATTCTATTACAATCTGCATGATAGATTATCTAACTTTATATGCCACCTTTTATCCTTTCAACAATTTGCTTTTGAAACATTCTTTTTACATAGTTTATATTTTTAGGTTAACTTTATCTGATATGATTTCTGCAATTTCCTTTTTGTTAGATATGTATGCATTTTATTTACATTTCCCCAATCATTTACTTATTCAAATTACTAAACTTTTGTATTATCTCTTGTCTGTTTAAATACATTACAATATATTTGTTTTTAAGTTTTCGCGGGCACTAAATGTTTTAGGTGGTTTCCGGGAATTCATCCGCGTAGTTGATAACTGATCTCTGCCGGGATCGATGGTAAAATGACGACTTTTCGTCACATCTGCCCTCTTCAGGTCGGTTCGCATAATTCTTGTAGCCTTCTGCTTTCGCTTCTAGTTACTCGAATACAGTATTCGATGTGACTCTGCCGAAACGTCGTCATTTTACCATCGATCCCGGCGGGGATTAGTTATCAACTACGCGGATGAATTTCCGGAAACCACCTAAAACATATATATATATATATATATATATATATATATATATGTTATGGAATTAAAATAGTAATAAACCAAAATAAAAGGAAATATATCAAATAGATTCAAAGACAGAGGGTAGACTAAAAGCATGTTATTAACAAAGATGTTGGTTGCATAATCATCAGGTGCATTTAAATGAATAAAGGAAAATTTTTATTACTAATAAAGCAAATTTTCTTGAAATATATGGTAAGGGTTGAAAAGAATCAACTGAAATTGAGGTGTTAAGATATAAAAGGCTTAATAAAAAACCATTTATTGAATGAAGGATCAGCACAACTTTTATATTTCAATTTCGAAAACAAGCCATTCCAACGAGCCAGTAAAAAGGAGAAATAATTGTAAATGAACTATCTGGACTTTGAGAAAGGGAAAATATGTATAATATAGGAAATAGTTAAGATAATTTTTGTAATAAATAAAGCTGTAAATACTCACAAGTAGTCATAAAAGGTTATTCAAAATGTTGATGAGTCATCATATAACGAGAATGCATATCTTGAGATATATCTCCAAAAATAATAATGTAAATTGTGAGGAACACATTAAAATCCATGCTAGACACCTAAAACAATATTAATTAGTAAAAATACATGCAATTGCAACAGCACAAAATAAATTAGTAAGCAAAGCATCATGTAAACAACTAGCAGAGAAAACTAAAATGTAAATAGCTTTGAAATTAATGTATAGAAATAAAAGAAAATTGTTCAATGAACATTAGACATGATAAGGAAGAGAATTTTATAACTTAAATCTCAATTATTCAAAATTTTGCGGTAAATTTGTGTAAAGGATAATAAAAAGTAAACAAATCATTTAAACGAAATTTGACAAGAATAAAAAAATTCTTAAAATAAAATAAACTATCAGAAAAACATCATTTAATAAGGATAAAAGAAAATTTTTGTTTCTTATGGAGATTTACTTGGGCTAAGTAAGCGGGGGTGACGGGCCAGACAGAATTTGTTAAACGCATCAAAACAAATGAAGACTCACCAAAACAATTGAAAAACTCAGCCAGATAGGGTTCGGGGCAAGATTAAACGCAACTTCGCAGGCAGTTGTTTTTAAAATACTATAAAAGCTTACGTTTGGATAGCAGCGGTCTCTTTCGTTCCTGATTTTTGAATAGCAGCAGTCTCTGTAGTTCATGATTTTTGAGTATAATTAATCTCAGAGCGTGTGATGTATTGTTTTCTTTGCAATAACCTAAGAACTTGTTAGTAGATGTTAAGCAGTGAAAAGTGGTTAGACATATTGTCAAAACAATTCCAATGACATTTAGGTTGGCAGTGTCTAAAGATTCTTTAGGACTGTAAAATTAAAGTGTAGTGCCTATTTGACCGACGAAAATGACAATTAAGTGGGAATTTCAAATAAACATTGGTACAGATCAACAAAAATGGTAGTTGTTGATAAATAGTAAATAAGAAGAATTTGCTAAATTATAATTTAATTTAACTGACATGGATAATGAATTAAACAAGATGGTGAAAATGTAAAATTGGGAACCAATAAAAATAAAATTTTGTTTATAAAATAAAAGTTTTAGTGGACAATAAACAGATTTGGAACTTATGGACATTAATCACAACAAGGAGTAAAAAGGTTAGTGCAACAATAATTGTTTGAAAATGTAAATAAAGTGAACATTGAGTTATTTATTTGTATACTAGATAAGGATATTAAAATAACAAATTGTAGTCTTAAAATGATAGGATGAAAAGAGAAATTTCTCATAAAAGTTTAGTAGATAGGAATGATTTCATTTGTTTATTTATTTATTTGTTTGGTTAAATTATTTATAATATGTTAATAAAGGATGTTGTTGAAATTTTGAAATGGAAAGTTGTGTTGAATTTATTATGAGCCAAGAATAACCTTGAACATTTAGAATATCATCTGATTCTTTTCAATAAAAATAAAATTTTAAATTCAATTCAGAAAAAATTAAAAGTTAAAGAGGTTTGAATTAATAAAAATGAGTAATAGTGTTGAACAAGTGATAGAACCTAGAATCAGAGCAGTTATATGGAAAATAAAAATGTAAGTATCAATTTTAAATATTAGAACCTGTTGAACCACCTTGAGATAGGAGTATGAATGCTATATGTAGAAATTAAACCCTGAAAATTTTAAATTAAAGAAATAAAGTTTAAAAATAATAAATTTATATCAAAATATTACTAAGAAATAAAGTAAATAAATAATAATTCAAAAATCCAATATATATATATATATGAAGAAATATTAATCCGGGAATACATCCGTTCGTTACATTGATTCATCTTTGAATCCTGCAGACGTTTCGCCAAGGTCTCACTTGGCATTCTCAATGCGTAGTTACGGTGAACTGAGAGGTGATCTGCCTGAGCTGTTTATTTTATATGTCTCCGTCGGAGGTCGTATCGCGTCTGATTGGTCGGTATTGAATCAGACGCGATACGACCTCCGACGGAGACATATAAAATAAACAGCTCAGGCAGATCACCTCTCAGTTCACCGTAACTACGCATTGAGAATGCCAAGTGAGACCTTGGCGAAACGTCTGCAGGATTCAAAGATGAATCAATGTAACGAACGGATGTATTCCCGGATTAATATTTCTTCACATTGTTCCATCCGTGAAAGCCTACGACTAGACATATATATATATATATATATATATATATATATATATATATATACTTTGATTGAGTTTTTATATAAATACGCACAAGTCATGTGCAATTGTACAATGTAATTATACACGCACTGTAGCAGTAGACTTTTTCTTTTTCAATATTAAATATGGATAAATTAAAAATATGTTAAGCATTGACCTTAACTTATCAGATCGAAAATTAAAGAATGTAAAAACACAACTAAGATGATTTAATCATTTAAATAAGTATTGAAAAAACTATTTTAAATAAGGTATCAAATAACTTTTTTCGACTAGAAGAAATGAGGTGAAAAAACATTAAGGCCGATCAATGCATATTAACTAGTATATAGAACACGGTGACGGTTTCTTAACTTTTGAATGAAGACATGACATTTATTATTGAATGATCAAAATTTAAACATTCTTACATTAATTTTAATAAAAGAAATAAATAAGAAAAAGAATACTTAATACATTAATAGATTTAAATAAGATTTTATTGTTACACCTTTATTTTGCAAAAGCCCAAACTCACTGTTAAAGTTCTAGGCAATAATATCTGAATTTGCAATCTCATTTGTCGTTTATTGTTTTTCACAGTTTATAATGTACGGCCATATCAGTAGATGAACAAGGTTACTTCTGAACCACGACTAGGCCCAGAACGGCGGGAAAGTTGGTTGTTGGAATTTTAAATTTAAATTGTTTTGTTGCGGGTTGCGGCGCGTGCAGGTAGTGGAGGTTTGAATTAAATGACGCCATCATGCGGCAGTCGTGGTAAGTAAATAGAAAAAAGCTAATTGTCTTGGTTGGGTTTCGAGCCCGGGCCGCCGCATGTGGTTGTCATTTGCGGTATATGCGCTAGCAAGCCAGTTGAATAATGATTGTCTTTTAGACGATGGCTATCTGAGTGCTGTTTATAGGAATACGTTATTTGATGTAAAAATTCGGAAAATTGGATTTCAGAAATAGAAGTCGGGATATTAGAGGTCGGGATATGGTATACGGGATCTAGGAATAATAATAATTTGGTGTATATATTAATATGCTTGTTGACCGGCATCGATCAGCAACAGGCGTGTAAGACAGAGATGCGTGAAAAGTCACTCATGCGGTATTCTTGGAATGGTTGGATAAAGCGGCGAGGTCGAGCGTAAATATTGGAACTTGTGAAATTTTTGTGAAATTAGTATAGAGAATATACTATATCAAACAAAATTCGAAAAATTTATTTTGCACTGAAAGTCTTTTAAATAATTAGAATATCAAAAAGTAAATAGCTTATATATATTTGTATCTCTACTGGAAACCAAAAACGATGTAGCATGTCAGACTGTCAGTCAACGTGATGGTTGATGAGCAATTCGTTTTAATAGTTGATAACAGTTTGAACTGACCAATGAAAATTATGACTGGTGACGTCACCGTATATGTTACTAGAGAGTGAATTGTTTTCATTGAATTCAAAGCTTTATACATTAAAGTTATTCAATGGAGTGTTGTTGTTGTTGTCAAATTAATTAGAATATCTCAAATATGCTGAACCTGAAGTCAAGAAAATATGATAAGCACTAATTAGTTACACATTCTGGTGTCATCGTTACCAAACATTTTCGAAACGGCAAAAACAAGATAAGAATGTTGCTTCGAGGATCTATAAAATTTGAAATTAGTCGCATTGACCTCGAGGGTCATAAAAAATACGATTAGCACTAATTAATTATATATTCTGTTAAGATTTTTAACAATCATTTTCGAAACTTTGAAAACAAGATAAGAATGTTGCTCCATCCACATACAAGTCAGACAAGGATAGCCGTAATTAAACAAGGATACGCAAATAGCTAACGAAGAAGAATGTGAGCAGTGATGTTATGTGAGAGTAAAACATGCCCAGTAAAGTTGTATACATGATAGACGTGCGCAGTGATGTAGTATAGATATTATAAATGCGCAGTGATGTTGTGTGAGTGTTAGACATGCGCAGTGATGATGTGTGAGCTTTAGAAATTTATTATGCATGTAAGACTTTATGAATCTAATAACATCATAAATATCCATATAAAATAGCTTAAATAATTCACATAGTCAATGTAAGACATAACCGTGTTTGCAAACAGATATTCGCTACTGAAACAAGATATTTAAGCATCATCTGAGAAAAGCACAAATAATGTAAAAAATGGAATCAGACTCTTACTTATATTTACGAATTTATAAAAAAATGCAGAACATTTGAGTTGAACAACGAATTTATTAATCAAGCTGAAATAACAAAGTTGCTAAAGGAAATCAAAAAACATATACGTCTAATAAAATATACCATTAGTCATAGTAAACTAACTGTAGGAACGCTACGTAAATTACAAAACAAGTCAGGCTATCTAAAATAATTTAGGCGTCTGCTTTGTTCAAAAAGTGGTATGGATCTAAACCATGATAAACGACGTTCGGACAGAGTTCAGTGGGAGTATGTATCTTCGTGTTTTCGAAACCGTATTAGAACTGGTATGTATCATTGTTAATAAATTACATATAGATGTCGTTTCATTCTTAGATGATGCTCTAATTTTATTCCAAACCTGAATTAGTAACATTATAAAGAAAATGTCGTTGTTGAAGGTTAATACAACATTCTGCGGTGAATTTGTTAAACTTTCAGGTAATGAGAAGGTCAGGGACTATAAGTTCTTCAATAGGAAAAATAACATTATTGACGCTGGAACCAATATAAAAAAGTGGTTCAACCAGAACGTTCGAGACGAGATATTGGCAAAACTCCAATTGGGCGCTTTCAAAAGTTGAAAACATCGAAGTTAATATTAATTCCTTTGAAGAAGGCTACTGGAAAATAAAACTGTATAAGATTGTATTATCTGACAAATGGAATAAAAATATATTGCATAGTTGTTTTTACTAAGATAGGTATAATATGTATAATATGTTAATATATTAGTCTTAACCACCCAAATACCACAAATAAATTAATCACAGAGGTAGATATCTCTTTTGTGATCTATTATGAAAGTCACTGGACTGATAAGGGACTGAAAATATAAATATAGCTATCACTAGGACTGTAAAGTCAGTATAACTAAAGAAGTCGTATCCAACTGTTACAATTTTTGTAACCTGTTATCTTATTATCGTTATTCTTCACATTGTTGAGACTAACGTCAATGTGAAAAATTTCCTCAAAGTATTTAAATGAAAGTGATGAAACTGCTGTAACAAGCTTCGAACAAGCATTGGTAAAGTTTCAAGAGCTATACAATTTAAATGTAGACGGTACAGCAAATAACGAGATGCTAGCATTAATGACTCAACCTCGTTGCAGAGTATCAGATTTTCCACTAAAGTTTGCTCTATCGGCACACAAATGGAATAAAACAACCCTGAATTTCTATTTTAAGCTAGCAGATGAACGAATGAATATTTGAAATTTAGGAAAATGCTACCAATTTGTGGTTGGTTCAGGTGTGAGGCTTAGCTAGTCCGGATATCGTCAGCTCCATGTCCGATAGGAGATTTGAACACACAAATTATAGAACCTGTCAGAAGGGTAAATGTCCTTATAATTTGGATGGTAAGGGTGGAGTACTGGCTCATGCATCCCTACTATATTCAAGCTAAATTAGGTCAAGATGATATTTTTGTAATCCAGTATTCGTATGGACCCAAGAAACAAACAACAACTAAAACAACACAAAGGACTGCAACTATTCCCTCAAGCACGACTAGGAAGACTACCCTTTAAGCACACCAAAACATTCTCCTTTAAGTACAAGGACTGCAAGCACTCCCCCAATCACAGGGAAAACTACCCCTACAGAAACAAATAGTAACAAAACTAATAAAATAAAAGACGTGTGTAAAGTCGAACCTAAATATCATCAATTCCTTGTCTTACACACAAATTTATATATCATATATAAACATAAAACATTCAAACAAAGAATTTCACATCAAAGGACAATATCATTGTGAAAATTTTTACATTTTTTGCCTCCTGGTGCTTTTGAAATAACATCAAATTATCAACGCCTTTCTGGAGAGATAATTGCAATTATTGATCGAAAAAGACTCTTTTACATAGAAGATCATAGCTTCAAATTAATCAAAAGCCTCAATGCTACCGATCTCAAAATAGCTCTAACTGGAGACGAAATTCTTGCTGCGGTAAGTACATACACTGGGCAAACTTACTTTTTTCTATAGGAAAACACATTTGTCGAAATAGATGAGTGTTCTCTGGAGTTGAAGGAATATGGTTATATTAACAGAAAATTTGCAGGCATTCCTCCAAATATTAGAGGGGTATTCAGTTATATTAATGGATTGATATACTTCTTCCAAGACATTAGGTACTTTGAATTCAATCAGTATAGTAACTCGCTCCAAAAGTCAGATAAATTGACATTAGATATTTTCGGTATTGATTGTCCAATCATGGCTTTGTATGATCCACTAAAAACGGTATTGAATAAGATATTAGCTACATATTAAATTATGGCTATTTGAAAATAAAACTATAAATTTGTTTACGTCGTTTAACTATCATAATGAGTCTTAGATAAGGGTCAGTTAGTTGATGACTGCAGACGGTCTCATCTCTTTCATACCATATATATATATATATATATATATATATATATATATATATATATATTGTAATGAAATATAGAGTGAGAGTAATGACAAAGGTTTCAGGAATCAAAATTTAACTACTAATACTATATCACTAGACATGAAATTTAGGGTATTTGTAAAAGCAAAGCGAGCATGTTTGTTCACAAGGAAAACATATCATTGTGATGAAGTATATGAATAAAAATATTGTAAAAACACTAAATATCATAGATATAACAGGAAAAATAAAGGTATACTTACAATTGAGTGCTAACGTCCAAAACGATGATCAGAAGTTCCAACATTCATTAGTATCAAGTAAATCAGAAAAATCTTCAATTTATACAGTTCATACACATCTTCATATCACAGTCATAGTACCTAAAAATACAAAAGCATATTAGAATTTAATTAAACAAGAATTAAAGCTAATTTTGGGAGATAGGATTAAAAATATCTAAATTTGAAAATCAGGTACCATGTATAAAAAGTCAAGGGTCAAAACAGAAAATTAATCACATAAATGGGGAAAAATATATAAAATTCTTAAAATAGACAACAATTTGAACAAATAAGTAGAGTTATAGTTAAATTGATAATGATTAAGGCGTTGGAACATACAAAAGTAAATCAAAGAGGTAAACGGTTATCAGGTATTAACAAATTGTAACAATATAACAGCAGAAAGAAAGGAAACTAGTTAAAAATACTTGCAGAGATTAAAATTAAAGATACTTCATGACGTTGTAATTGATAGTAGTGGAATTTTCCATCTCGTTAGTGGTAAAATCCATCATAACAATGTTTATTAGATTATGGTAACAAATCTGGATCTGTTATAATGTATTCAGTTTGCTCTTTTGATAAAATTATACTGAAAAAAATTTAACATTTTTTGCATTTGGGATAATATTACTTCATCTTCAAACTACCAGGTGAATTGTGTTATACAATCACAATTTTGACAATGGATAAAAAAACTGTTCATCTTGAAGTACAGTGAGTTACTGCCATTTGAATAATATTGCTTTCACACTTTTATTAATAAACAAAACATTGAAATTCTTTAAGCTGATTTATATTGAATTTTTACTGTTCAACCTTTAGACTTATGGATTTGTTTTTCATCAAATTTTCCAAACCGTATTTTCCACAATGCATTTTTGTGTTAGTCAGTTGTGCTATGGGATAGTAATTTTGATGATCATGACCGATTACATATCCAATACTTTGATTTCGGTTCCTATATTAATATTTTTATTAGAGTAGAAAGCTGGATACCATCTCACTTCAATAGTATTATTGCGATTTATTTGATACAAGTAGAATGTTCCATCTTCAATTAGAAACGTTTCCCATTCTACCTGAGCATAACAGGGTAAGGCATAATTGCAAATAGTAATGAACAAAAAAAGGCGTAGAACATATTGTTTGTTTGTTTTATGACAACTGGACAGAAAGTAAAAAGTGTGAGGAATTTATATGATTTTTACAGCAATATGCGCATGTGCAAGAACTAAAATACAATGATCCCAAAGTGTTTATTCCAATTATATAAAAAGTATACATTTTCTAAACTACATATCAAATTATTATATAAATATTTATTACAATGAAATAATTAAAAAAAACGTTTAATTTCTAAAATGTTTATTCAAATTATATAAAAAGTATGCATTTTCTAAACTACATGCTAAATTATTATATAACTGTTCATTACAATGATATGATTTTAAACAATCTTTCATGTCTTTTAAATACGGATATCCATCTTCCGTTAAGTCAAATATGTTGTTATTAATGTTTAGTAGTTTTTCCAACCATTTCTTATTTTCTAATCCTTTCACGTAGATATCCGAAAGTCCAATATTACTTTTAATGTACTCTGTCAAGTTTTCTAAATTGATGAATGATACATAATCGTGATCATTACTGTTCCAGTCTAATCCATGTTTGTTGTTAGTGAGCCAGTTCATGTGATGTAAAGGTAAATTGTGACAAGTGTAAGAGATCTTTCAGAGTACCATTATGTTTCCATAAACATTTTCAATTCGAGATTTGTCGCTGTGAAAAATGTTTTAAAATAGTTCAGTGTAAAAGAACTCACGTTTGCGGAGAAAGTGTCACCAACCTTCCAATCATCTATGTTATATACAACTCGATATAAAGACACCACCCACTAAAGACTTTTTGTTTTACTTTTCTATGATCTTGAAACTCGTCACGAAACGGTTCAAGCAAAAGGTTCTCTTCTCCATGAACCCAATCTGTATGTAATGAAACAATGTTTTCATAATTGTATTGATGAGAAAGGTTATATTTCTGTCAGGTGTGTGGATATCGTCAAAAGATTTTCGAAGGGGATGACGTTATTTCCGATTTAATGAGACATATTCTAGGCATCCGAAAAAAATTTAAAAAAGGCATTGTTTTGGCCCGTAATGGAGATGGTTTTGATCATCAGTTTATACTCAATTAAATTCTAACAAATACCGACTTGAAACCAGAATTTATAATGAGAGGAACCAGACTATTTCAATAGTATAAGGAAAGGTAACATTCCTCGATAGTCTCAATTACTTTCCCATGGCACTCTCCAAACTTCCTAAAGCTTTTAACTTAAAAGAACTCAAGAAGGGTTACTTTCCTTATCTTTTCAACCGTACAGAAAATGAAAATTATGTCGGTTCTATGCCGGCCCTTATATATTACGATACTGATGGTATGAAACCGGATGAAAGGGAAAAGTTTTTGTCGTGGTATGATGAAGGTGTTAAAGAGGGGTACGTGTTTGACTTTCAAAAAGAGATACCTGACTAACTTCATTTCGGATGTCGATATTTTCTCACAAACATGCCTGAAATTCCGCCAACTCATGCTGGATGAAATCAATGTCTGTCCATTTTCCGAGGCAACAACTGTAGCTTCAGCCTGCAATAAAGTCTTCCGCAGGAACTTTCTCAAGCCAGAGACCATCGGCATTATTCCTAAGCGTGGTTATAGATGGAGAGAAAATAAGTCAAAAATTGCATTTCAGTGGTTAGTGTGGGAGGAAAGTCAGCGGGGTGTTGATATCCAACACGCTGCGAAAGGTTCTGAAGCAGTAGTAGCTGGGGTTAAAGCTGATGGTTATTCTCCAGTATTGAATTTGGTATTTGAATTCCAAGGATGTTATTACCATGAGTGTACAACTTGTTATAAATACCAAAGTGATGAACCATTGTATGAAGATCTCTCACAAACTTTTAACCTAAAACATGAAGCCTCTTAGTGTAAACTTGCTAGACTTCGCTCTCTCGGTTACGAAGTGGTAGAGATCTGGGACTGTGTGTTCCAGAAAATGCTATCTGTCTACACCGAGATGAAAACATTTACGGAAAAGCATCCCCTCGTATCTCTCACACCTTAAGAACCAAGAGATGCCTTCACGGGCGGTAGGACTGGCAATATTGTACAGCACTAAAAAAGCTAAAGAAGGTGAGAAGATCAAGTACGTCGATCTGTGTTCTTTGTATCCCTGGGTGTGTAAATATGGAAAGTTTCCTATAGGTCATGTTTATGTTGGACAAGAATGTCCCACTTATCTCTCCTCAGTGTCCGGCCTCGTAAAGTGTAAAATTTTACCGCCACACGACCTTTTCCATCCTGTTCTGCCACAAAAAATGAATACCAAACTAATGTTCTTCTTTGTCGCACTTGATGAATTCAACACTGATGAATGTAGTCATTCAGATGAGGAACGTGCCCTATCCGGAACATGGGTGATTCAGGAGGTGTCGAAGGCTCTGGAAATGAGAAGTTTAGACAGCATGAAAACCAACCTAAAACCTCTATTATGAATCAACCAGATGAGTTTTTCAATATCATGTCAAATCCTGCTTTTTATGTCAAAACCGTTCTACCTGTTAACTAGAATACTCTTATTGTAAACTGGGAGTATATAGAAGAGGCTTCCGATTATCTGCCTATCGTTAATGTTGTCATCGCATCCTATGTAACAGCACTGGCCCGCCTCAAACTTTATAGCTATTTGGAGAAACTCGGTGATAGAGTACTGAATTACGATTCGATTGTATATATGTTTCACGTTCTGGAGAGTTCGATATCCCTATCGGTACATTACATAGGGGATATGAATGATGAACTAGAAACATACGGACCAGAGAGTTATAGCGTGAAATTTGTTTCAGGCGGTCCCAAAAGCTATGCATATATGGTTTGGTCGACGAAAGCACAAGAGTATATAACCGTTTGTAAGGTTAAAAGGATTACTCTGAATTGTGCTGCTTCGGAATTAATAAAATTTAATGCCATTAAGCGGATGGTTTTGAGTGAAGAAGAACCGATTTCAATCATTAGTAAACAAATACGTAGAACAGCTGAGCACAATGTATTGAGTTACAACAGAAAACGATACCAGCCAAAATATCTTGAAAGAAATTTTTTTTTCTGTGCTTTTGGCTTTAAAAATTATGTCGGTAAATGTACACATGTCTCACATCCTACGAAAATGTCCTAGGCCTCTTATCAAAGAGAGAGTCTCACGTGGTGAAGAAACGAGGGCATTCTAGTCCCAAGAAGTGAGACTTAGTTCTCGACGTTCTGAAATGGTCACTCGGTGAAGAACAGAAGATTTCAATGAATGCCACAAATTACGATATTCGTTTTGAATCAATATGCTTAACTTGAATGTCTGTTACCTACATAATTCTGAACCCTATCAGAACCATTGAATAAGACGCCCTATATTTATTTATGGATTGTGCGTTTGATAATGGTATCAGCAGAACATTTTATTTGTATATTGATTCTTTGAACGAATAGTAGGCCTGTTAATAATTTTTATATATTATGTTATATATTAATTATTAATGGGGACTCCCAACGATGCCAGTTATGCAGCCCCTGGGACTATAAAATGTATGCGTAAACCTTCTATATGGATATTTACATATACATTCTATAGCCGCAGGATCCTCATGGGTTTGGCAGTGGAGTCATACCATACATTATAAACATAATATCTTAAAGCTTGCAGTTGTAACATCAACTAATCTTTGCATTAACAATTTTTCAAGGATATCCTACATACATTGCTAACAACTTTCATTTTAATTAATAATAAATATTCATTAATGTATTACAAATATTTATAACATCCGAACTGTTTTGCATAAAAATATTTTGAGATGTCCCTACCAGCATGTCTACTGAAAAAATTAAAACCCTTTGCTACAAAATTCGCATTCATTTTCCATATCTGCATTCTGTTATAAGCTTTCTGTTGATACCAATCCCATTCCCAGCATTTTTATTAACTTTCTCAACATTTCGTCTCTAGTCATATTATTCTAAAAATCCAGTAACAGTTGCTGCTGACTGCAATACGCCCTTCCATTCTTCAGCATGCTCGTTTCAGCTATGACAGATTCTTGGTGACAAAACATCATCATAGCATCATTTTTGATGGTATAGAATTTCCACACTTTTACACGGTACATTCCGGCAAGATACTTCCACCAGATTGGTGAAATTTACCTATTTTAAATAAGATTATTTTATCATTTGGTATGTTTTCAATGATTAATTTTGACGTTTTGAGCTGAAAGTCTTTAAAAGACTCAAACTAGAACCGAAATGATGGACTCATTTTGTTTTACTATTTTACTACCATCCTTAGAAGTTTTGCATTGCCATTGGCTGACAAATTCTCCTGTATATTGATAACTAAACAGTGTTTTTTTATTGAAGTGAACTGGAAGAAAGGTACTGTATGCCTTAATAAGATTATTTTTATCATTTGGTGTGTTTTCAATGATTAAATTTTGACGTTTTTAGCAGATTGCCTGTAAAATATTCAAACTAGAACCGAAATGATGGACTCATTTTTGTTTTACTATTTTACTACCATCCTTAGAAGTTTTGCATTGCTATTGGTTGACACACACTACTGTATATTGATAACTAGAGTGATTTTTTGTTTAAGTGAACCGGAAGCAACGTACTGTATGTCTTGTTATCAATCTACCCACCATTTTATATATTTGAGAATAAAATGGTCAGCGTTGCCAGATTGCTGAATAGATCTTGGGAAATATGACTTTACCCTTCGGTGGTATATATTTCGTATTTTATAAAGACATTGTTGCCGGGTATGTAACGGAATCCTGTTGAGGAAACTTTAAATATTTATTCAGAACTATTCTTTATAAACGTATAAGTTAAAGATACTCATGGTTAGCAGGTGGGCTGGAGTTCACACCAACCAATAAGAGTGGATGATTTTGATATACGCTTAACTTCCCCTTGTTTTCAGAATACCGATGTCTTTCTTGAATATATGACGTAAACAGGAAGCTAATGACGTAACAGAAAAACATACTTAGGGCGTATTGTTTCTTTAAACAACGATGAGAAAAATCCCTATGCAATGTAGCATCATTTGCTGCTGTGTTGACTAATTTAAAAGCCAAATACTAGTTCAAGTTTAAATCCACCAATGAGAGCACGGCTTATGACGTCACTCAAAAGTGGAAGGAGGCCCTGTTTGACGGGCTATGATTGCCAGTTTGCAATATTTACCTAGACCCCGGGAAAATACACTTAGAGCGTATTGAATTGATTCTTATGACAATGTAGCTTCCTTTGATGATAACTAATGGAATGTGGATATATTCATTGTATGCTGTGTTGACAAATTTAAAGCAAAATGCAAGTTCAAGTTCCATCGGCCAATGAGAGCACGGCTTATGACGTCGCGCAAAAGTGGAAGGAGGCATTGCGTAGCGTGCGTTGAAGCTGGAGATATATCAAAGTTCTAAGTTCGTTCTAATTGGAAGTAAATTTCGGGTACTTATCTATTGTCTGTTATGGTAGTAAAACATAGTCTTGTTTTTTAAATTTTATTTCAAACAAAGCTACATATAATATATTATTATTTTTAAGGTCCTTTCCACCACCTTTTGTTGAAAATTCTTTGAGGGAATTCATAATTGAATCCTTTACATGATTATCAAACCATTCTTCCAAGTCTGTTCCCTGATCAATAATTTCGTTTTAGTGTTAAAATATTTGTGATTCATAATTTCTTTAATTTAATTGTTTTTAGCGTTTTATCACAATTCTTTTTATGCGTTTTCAGCAGAAATATATTAAAAACTAGGACCACAATGGTAGAATTTACTCATTTTATTAAATAAGTTAGTCATTTCGTTTTTCAACTATAAAGTTTTGACGTTTTCAGCAGAATCCCTACAAAATATTCAAACTAGAACCAAAATGATGGACTTTATTAATTTTTGTTGAGAAAATTATTTTACTATCATCCTTAGAAATTTAGCTATTTGTCTCATAAGTAAGTCATTTTATTTGATTTTCAACGATTAAATTTTGACATCTTTAGCAAAATGGCTGTAAAATATTCAAACTAGAAGCGAAATGATTAACTCATTTTTTTCATTATTTTTCCATGATCCTTAGAAGTTTTGTATTGCCATTAGTTGACGCACACTCCTATACTGTTGTGACCTCATAACAAAAGGGTAGGAGGCTTGCTGTAGCAAACCTCCCTCTCTTTTCTGTAACGTAATCATTGATGCTGACAAACATATTCAAACATCAAAATATCTTAAATCTAAATATATGATGATCGGTAGATTGATAACAAAGTACTGCGTAACACTACACATTGTGTCCTTTTAAGATCAAATAGGGTTGAGAAATGTGATAAAATGTTTGGTGTTTTAGCAGAATGCTTCATTCAGTGTTTTTAACATAAATACCTCTAGAAAATTCAAAATTGGGACCAGAATGGTGGAATTTACTCATTTTTGTTAAAGTTTTGCTTTTATTTATTACAGAAATAACATCATTTTGACATCTACAGCTGAAACATCTGTAAAACTAGGATGGAATGACTGAATTAAATGATTTTTATAAAAACAGGTGAGTCTTTTTATTTATTAAAGGTGTACATCAATATAGGTAAAGAATTTGAACAATAATATTCCCCAAATTGGTGGAATTTACTGATTTTAACAGTAGAACTCTAAAATATCCAAAACTAGGTCCAGAATAGTAAATAAGATTATTTTCATCATAAGTGGGTCATTCATCATTTTCAGGGTAAAATGTACATTTTAATTGTGTGTTATTACAAAGCTTTATTCGGCGTTTTCAGCAGAAATATATTCAAAACTAGGACTGTAATGATAGAGTTTACCCAACCTGTTAAATAAGTGAGATTCTTTGTTTCTCAACGATTAAATTTTGACGTTCTTAGCATAATACCTGTAATCTGCAGATATGTCTCTAAAATATTCAAAACTAGCACCGCAATGGTGGAATTTACTCATTTTGTTAAATAAGTGAGTCATTTTGTTTTTCAACGATAAAGTTTCGCCGTTTTTAGCAGAATCCCTGTAAAATAAATGATGGGCTCATTTTCTTAATAAAATTGTTTTACCACCATCGAATCATTTTGTTAAATAAGTGAGTCATTTTGTTTTTCAATATAGTTGAAAAACAAAAAGTTTTGGCGTTTTTAGCAGAATCCCTGTAAAATATTAAAACGAGAACCGACATGACTCATTTTCATAACAAAATTGTTTTAGCACCATAGAAATTTTACTATTATGTATCACCGAAAATAACCTTATTTTGTCGTGTACAGCTGAAACAGCTATAAAACTAGAACCAGAATGAAAGAATTTAATGATTTTTAGAAAAGACCAATATACAATTGAGTCTTTACAAGTTTTGTTATTATTCATTCCAAACTTTTATTAAATTTGTACAGAACAACAGAACACAATACCATCCACAGAAAGGCACACATGGAAAACAAACAACGTGATCCATGGAACAGGAAACTAAAAAATAGACGACTGATGACATTACAACCACACAAAACATAAAACACCACGTCAACCACGGAACATGAAACCGACAAAACACACAATCAACCACGGGATATGAAACTCAAAACACACAACGGAACCCATAAAACATAAAACTGACAAAACACATGACAAACGACATTACAACTTGTCACCTCCACAAAACCCAATGTCATCCTCGGAGCACGAAACTCACAAAACACACAACGTCATCCATGAAAATGAAACTGACAAACCATACAACATCATCCATGGAACATGAAACTGCCAAAACACACGACAAACGACATTACATCCTGTCAACCCACAAAACACAATTTTATCCATGGAACATGAAACTGACAAAACACACGAAAGACAAACGACATTACAACTTGTCACGCTCCCTCCAAACAAAACACATCATCCATGGAACATGAGACTGATAAAACACGCAACGTTATCCACGGAGCACGAAACTCACAAAACACACGTCATCTATGGAACATGAAAATGACAAAACATGTAACGTCATCCATGGAACATGAAACTCACAAAACACACAACGTCACCCATGTAACATGAAACTCACAACGTCATCCATGGAACATGAAACTGACAAAACATACAACGTAATCCATGGAACACGAAACTCACAAAACCATCCATGGAACATGAAACTGACAAAACATGCAACGTCATTCATGGAACACGAAACTCACAAAACACACAAGACAACGTTACAACCTGTCACCCCACAAAACATATAACGCCAACCATGAATGCGAAACTGACAACCAGAACGGACACACGAACCACCTACCAACATACACCCACTGCATATTACGTATACACTCTATTCTCATAACCTCTCAAATCAGACGTTAACTAGTTCCACACAACAAGAACTTTGCAGCACACAACACATGACATTTGCAGTTAAAACACGATCATCACCACAACCACAAGGCCGGCAACCCACACAACCATTATTATAGTGCCTGCCCTTAAATTTAATTTATTCACTAGTTCTTCATCGATTACACTTCCCTCTGATCCAGTATCAGTATTTTTAAAGATACTGCATTGACCTTTCATTTTATATAAAATTATAAATCTGAATATTTTTATTTATTGTTTTCCTTCTCATTTCCATTTTCCTTGCTCTGTGGTTTTCTTCTCAATCTTTTCCAGGTCTGATAACTTATTTTATACATTTTTCCTTGACTTCCAATTGTTTCAGTTGTCAGAATGTTCCCTGTTATAATAATTTTTCTGCATGTACTTGTTCTTCCTATTGTTGTCTGCATTATTTCCATAATTGTTGTGAAACCCTCTGTTCCTGTTTTCTCTGTTGTTCTACTGGTTTCTATTTTTATTCATATTGTTGGTGTATTTCAACTGGTTTTTCATATTCAGTATATATATATATATATATATATATATATATATATATATATAATATATATATATATATATGTTTATATTATAATAGACGAATTTCGCATCATCCATATATTTATGGATAAGAAGTGAGTCGCGCGCGAAGGATATGTTGTTTATATAGTAATTTTAGTACCACATGATCGATAATAACCCATTTCATTGGTCCGAGCACCCGAAAGCTTCCCTTTCCACCAAAAATTAGACGAAAATTGTGGTAGAGGGGGTAATTTTACGTTCTAATGAATATCGGAGCTCAAGTAGAGTAGTCGTTTGAGGTTATAATTCATACAGAAGACAAAACTTATCTTATGTTATTTAAATTATAACCTCAAACGTCTACTCTACTTGAACTCTGATATTCATTTGAACTTAAAATTACCCCCTCTACCACAATTTTCGTCAAATTTTTAGTAGAAAGGGAAGCTTTCGGGTGCTCGGACCAATGAAATGGGTTATTATCGATCATGTGGTACTAAAATTACTACATAAACAACATATCCTGCGCGCGCGACTCACTTCTTATCCATAAATATATCTTTAATAAAGAAGTTAAAGTTATTTCTATCGTGTTTTAAGTTTTGCAATTTAAAAATGAAACATGAAACAACAAAAAATTTGTGTAGATATTTAATTCGTGAATAATTTTTCAAACTGATAAATTTACTGAAACCACGGCACGATTTTATTTTTGTCGTGGAGTTTCTAAATTCTTTAATCAATTTGAATTGCAAAACACAAATCACCATGAAATTAAAACACAAAACTTTTATCGCAAACAGATCTGGTTTAACAAAGTTGTTTCGTTTTAACAATTTAAAATACAAACATAAAGTGAAAAATAAAAGCAGAAATGAAGTCTTGGGTTATTTTATTTAAATTTCAAGTACAATATTTATAGAATTTTGTATGACAAATCTTTAAATATATTTGCCATTTTTGTATTAACATAATGTGAAAAACTATCCATTAATCGAACTTACAACCATCATTTGAGATCATTGATTCACAAATTATTTTTCATACCGTTAAAATTACTGAATTTAAGGCACGATTTTAATTTTATTGTGAAATTCCTAAATTCTTTAATCAATTCGAATTGCAAAACGCAAATCATCATGAAATTAAAACACAAAACTTCATATACATATATTATTAATCACTCACTTTCAATACATTTTATTTCTATCGTGTTTTAACTTTTGCAATTTAAAAATGAAACAACAAAAAATTTGTGTAGATATTTAATTCGTGAATAATTTTTCAAACTTATAAATTTACTGAAACCACGGCACGATTTTATTTTTGTCGTGGAGTTTCTAAATTCTTTAATCAATTTGAATTGCAAAACGCAAATCACCATGAAATTAAAACAAAACTTTTATCGCGAACAGCATTGAATATCTGGTTTAACAAAGTTGTTTCGTTTTAACAATTTAAAATACAAACACAAAGTGAAAAATAAAAGCAGAAATTAAATCTTGGGTTATTTTATTTAAATTTCAAGTACAATATTTATAGAATTTTGTATGACAAATCTTTAAATATATTTGTCATTTTGTATTAACATAATGTGAAAAACTATCCATTAATCGAACTTATAACCCTCAATTTTCATACCGTTAAAATTACTGAATTAAGGCACGATTTTAATTTTATTGTGAAATTCCTAATTCTTTAATCAATTCGAATTGCAAACGCAAATCATCATGAAATTAAACACAAAACTTCATATACATATATTATTAATCACTCACTTTCAATAATTTTATTTCTATCGTGTTTTAACTTTTGCAATTTAAAAATGAAACAACAAAAAATTTGTGTAGATATTTAATTCGTGAATAATTTTCAAAACTGATAAATTACTGAAACCACGGCACGATTTATTTTTGTCGTGGAGTTTCTAAATTCTTTAATCAATTTGAATTGCAAAACACAAATCACCATGAAATTAAAACACAAAACTTTTATCGAAACAGATCTGGTTTAACAAAGTTGTTTCGTTTTAACAATTTAAAAATACAAACATAAGTGAAAAATAAAAGCAGAAATGAAGTCTTGGGTTATTTATTTAAATTTCAAGTACAATATTTATAGAATTTTGTATGACAAATCTTTAAATATATTTGCCATTTTTGTATTAACATAATGTGAAAAAAACTATCCATTAATCGAACTTACAACCATCATTTGAGATCATTGATTCACAAATTATTTTTCATACCGTTAAAATTACTGAATTTAAGGCACGATTTTAATTTTATTGTGAAATTCCTAAATTCTTTAATCAATTCGAATTGCAAAACGCAAATCATCATGAAATTAAAACACAAAACTTCATATACATATATTATTAATCACTCACTTTCAATACATTTTATTTCTATCGTGTTTTAACTTTTGCAATTTAAAAATGAAACAACAAAAAATTTGTGTAGATATTTAATTCGTGAATAATTTTTTAAACTTATAAATTTACTGAAACCACGGCATGATTTTATTTTTGTCGTGGAGTTTCTAAATTCTTTAATCAATTTGAATTGCAAAACGCAAATCACCATGAAATTAAAACAAAACTTTTATCGCGAACAGCATTGAATATCTGGTTTAACAAAGTTGTTTCGTTTTAACAATTTAAAATACAAACACAAAGTGAAAAATAAAAGCAGAAATTAAATCTTGGGTTATTTTATTTAAATTTCAAGTACAATATTTATAGAATTTTGTATGACAAATCTTTAAATATATTTGTCATTTTTGTATTAACATAATGTGAAAAACTATCCATTAATCGAACTTATAACCCTCAATTGAGATTATTGATTCACAAATTATTTTTCAAACCGTTAAAATTACTGAAACTAAGGCACGATTTTAATTTTATCGTGAAATTTCTGGGTTCTTTAGTCGATTTGAATTTTAAAACATAAAGTACCATGAAATTAGAATACTAAAACTTTATTGCCAAGATTGTTGAATATCTAGTTTAACAATGTCGTTTTATTTTTGCATAAATTTTACTAAAATTATTTTCAAATATTTTTAGTAGTTTCGCTTTATAAGTTTAAAATATAGAAACCCGATGAAAGATAAAAGTACAAAATAAAATTTAGTTTGATAAATCTTTAACTATTTGTAATTCTCAATTTACATTGCAATTAATTGAATATTTTAAAATAAAAATTTGAATTTAATCTTTGTGTCAACTCGCAACTTTTATTATTTCCTAAAATAGTTTTAGAAGATTATCCACGATTTCAAGTTCTAAATTGTCGATTAAAGGGATAATTTTTAAGGTCTTAAAATTATTAGAACTAGTCTAGACGATGTGGTTTTGTTTCTACTTTGAGATTATTCAACATTAATTTTAAAATTTTTAGTAATTTTTTAGCAAATTAGAAAGCCGAATCATAGTAAAAAATAAAACTACACAGAAGCAGAAATAAAATCTTGGTTATTTTTATTTATATTGCAGAATTCAATTTAACAATTAACATTTTTTTAAAATTGAATTGCAAGTCATCTGATGTTTTAAAATATAAAAAAAAAATAATTTAACATTTATTCTGAAACTTTTATTATTTCTAAAAAAATTAATTTTGCAAGATTACTCGTGATTTAGATAATTACATCTAAAGTTTGTCGAGTAACAGACAAATTGTCTAAGCATTGAAATTATCCAGCATAAGAAGTTTTTACTGGTTTGTTTTTGTAAATTAAAATGCAGGATTACGATAAAAATAAAACCATATGGAAATGTATTGTAAATTCTAATTATTATATCTTTTTTAACGTTATAGTGTTTAAAGTTTTGCAATTTAAAAATTAAATCTAGTTCCAATAATTTTAACGGTTAAAAAATTATTTGTGAATCAACAAGCTTTTTCTAAGTTGGTTGTGTAAACATTCAATTCGTGGATTTTTTAAAAGATAATAATAATCTCACCAAAAGATTTACAGACTAAAAAATGAAACATAAATCTTGATTAAAAATTCTGATTGAGATTCATATAAAAAATTGTGCTCTAAGTTTTGTAATGAAAATGAAGGAAAGCAAAAGACTAAAAAAATTGAAATCTTTCTTTTCATTCAAATATAAATTTTATAATTGATGAATGTAAATAAAATTAAAAATTGAATATTGTAGAAGTTAGCTAGTTAATTTTAAGATTATGAAAAATTATTTTACAGAAATGATGTTTCAGTTTTTATTTTAAAATATGAATAAAAAAAAATTGTTGAATAAATTAATTCAAGATTTTATTTTATGGTAATTTAAGTTTTTGTACTAAACTTGACTTAAATGTAAATTTACAAGTATTGATCAACTTGAAACGTTGATGAATTATAATTAAGAAAAAATACACAGTAAAAATGGAGAAATAACTCAATGTAGATTTACATGTAATAATCAATGTACTAATTAATATTTTTGGGGAGGGTATGAGAAAGAACTCAGCACTTCGTGTATATAAAGAAGGACTCGCTTCTAATTCTTCAAAGTAATACTTTACTATACACATAATCATGCAATCAAAAAAAGATGATTGTGAAATATGTCCCTATAATGCACATCATGTGGTAACAAAAAAAACGTATTGGAAGACATATTTTAGAATGTGGAAAATATTATCCGCATCTAAAAAGATGTCAATTCAATATGAGACATGTAATTCCGGAAGACAAACTGGAAGAACATCATCAAAATTGCCCGGAGAAAAGGGAAGATGTATGGTATTTATTAAATCAAAGCAGATATCCACTGTCACGAAACGAAGATGACCAACCAACAAGATACCCGATTTATAATATACACGTACCAACAACAGAATCGTGGGATGATTGAAATATGTTAACAAAAAAAAACCGCTGTATACATATATATATTTATTTAATTTAAATTAAAACAAATAAAATATTTATTATAAGATATTTCGGTTTTTATTTCTATAGAATTGAACTGGTTCACTTGTTAAAAATATAAACTACACTAAATTTAACTTCGGAAAACTTTTATTTGAATTCATCATTATTTTTTTATACTGTTTGTAGAAACAAGTTCTTTTATCAGTTTAAAAAATAATTCGTTGACGATTTATTAAAAAGAGATTAAAAATTTTTTGTAGCTTACGTCTCCTTCATTTTAATGTTAAAACTTAGAGCTACCGTCATTTTTTTAATTGAATGCCGATTAAAATTTTTAATCATGATTTATGTTTAAATTTTTTGTATTATTATGTTTCGACAATTCAAATTGTTAATCTTTTCGTAAGATTTCAAAACAAAGTATTGGTTTTAAAAAAATAGCCACGAATTAAATATTTACACAACCAACTTGGTTATAAATATATTTATTTTAACCGTTACAATTATTGAAACTTGACTACTCTTTTTTTCACTTACGTCACTTTTCAATAATTTTTTTATAGTTTCGTTTTTAAATTGCAAAACTTAAAACACGATAGAAATAAAATGTATTGGAAGTGATAAATATTATATTTTTAATTAATGAATATATATATATATATATATATATATATATATATATATATATATATATATATATATATATATATATATATATGTATGTAAAACGCATGGTTTGGGACAGTAAAATTTTATTACAGGAAAAGCTTCTAAAACACATTTTATGTATACCTATATAGTTCAATTGTTATATAAACAATTTTTTCTATTAAAAAGTAACTTTCGGTTAACGAAGGCATTCTTTGAGCCCTCCGTGGAGTTTGAGGACAGTCCCCAAAACATGCCTTTTCCAAACTGGCGGTATACGTAATGATAATTTGGGGACTGTCCCTAAAATATGCATTATTTTAGTATAGTTTGGGGACTCATCAAAATAATGACGATTTCGGCTACAGTTGCATTACTTCCAATCCGATTAAAATTTGCTTGCTTAACATGAAGTATAATTTTTAGACCTAATTAGGAGCAAAAACAAGTTTATTATTTCGTATTACATTGAATTTGCAAAAAAACTATTTTGTTTAAATTGTCGCTGTATAGACTAATTCTTATTATTAAGCGTTATCGAGGTGAAAAGCTCTGCAATGATACTACTAAATAGGAATGTGAGTCTTATAGTATCTATATGCCTAAAGGGTTTAAATTAATAGTACAATAATAAAAATTTACTGTTAATTTCAAGGGGATAATGATATTGGTACTAGGTACTCGATTTCTCACACAAAAATGCCATAGAAGACAGCAGTCTTGTCCATACCTATTCAGTTGTATTTTACATCCTCAAGACTTCACTAATATACATTTTGGTGTTTATAGCGTCATCAACAATTTTATGCTTAAGCCGTTTCTTAGGAACATTTCTTATTTTAACTTCAGACAGAACCTAAGGTTGTCATGCATCTATTTAATAAAATATCACAGCTACTAAAAGAAAAAAAAACGTAGTGTTTCATTTTCTTATTGCTTGCAATATCCTCATAAGAAATATTCTGGGTTAGGCCTAGTGACATGACCATGCAAACTACAAAAATCTTGGAGTTATTTTTCCGTTGAAAGTTTGCAGACGAACCATTTAACATTTATTTTATTATAACATGCTGATTCATTGGGTTGCTACCATATTTGCCATCCTCATATCTGGATAGCTCACCAAGAAAATGAAACATTCGAGTCTTTAGAAATTTTAAGCCACATTGGATATTAATAGTATGTCTAAAGAGGAAAGGCCCTACTAGATTATATTTGTAACGTTCAATCTATATAGCTATTTTAAAATAAAATTGATTATGAGATTAAACAGTAAAACAAAAGTAAAATTTAAAATTGAAATAACCCCCCTACGCAAGAACCCCTTAAAAATAATGAAATATGTATTAATGTGCCTATTAACCTCGTTATGTACCCCTATTAATATACCTAGTGATGTAAATAAGTATAATTAGTTAAATTGTACATATGAACTGCAGTAATTCGATATTGTTCCACTTTTATACGAGGCGTTCGCTAATATTGTGGCTATGCTGGAATATATTTTTAAACTCTGCTGTTAGGAGAGGATGAGGTGTAGTGAGAGATTGAAAAAAGTGGATTACTCAATTTCAGTATGACTTATGTATACTATTATTATATATTGTTATTAAAATTTGTCACTGTTAAATATCAGAGGTGTCTGATGCCATAGCAAGATTTAGTGGGGGGATAACTCTTGCTACCCTTTATACTACCAAGAGCCAGAATGACTTTGATGAACTCTGTTTATCGTGACAGTTATCATCAGTCCCATTTTGAAATGGTTAACTAACCATGGATAAACTGATTTTTCAATGGAACCCAATAATTCGTTTAATTTCCTTTCATCTAATATTTTTATATATTTCTAACAGTTCCTTAAGAGTTCGAGAAATAATGATAATTTTTGATTATCGTGTGTTTTCTTATTATTCATGAAATATTTTTGGTCATGAAAGCCATAGAGTTTAAATTCGCATGTCAACTAATGTGGCAATTCATACCCTTTCCAAAGATATCAGATGTGTTCGTAGTAATATTTCCCATCAGATGACATGCATAATTAGAATATCTACTAAAAAACTAGTTGCTCAATTATTTCAAATACCTTTAAAAACGCTAATAACATTAAATAATTTGATAATATATTAATATAATTTTAATACTAAAAACACGACACATAATAAGGGACACATTTTTTGTAACAAAACTAATAAAAAATCCTTCACCATGACTACTTATTTCACTGACCATTTTATGCAGTTACTCAATTTGCTGTTTCTCATAATATATTTTTTTCCATTTTTGATACAAACAACAACAAAAAAATAACATCATACAGTTTTTATAACACAAAAATTAATAAAAAATCACGTTTGTACTCCTAATTAAAAAATAAGTTGAAACAAATATAATGAAAATCCCATAGAAGGATAATCCTTCTGCGTAGGTAAATGACCTTGCGACTTTCAGCTTACAAATAAACTAAGTTTAAAATAACAAACTAATTTACAGGCTTTAGGATAAGAATGAAACACAACAACTTAAAAAAAAGAAAGTAACAGAAAAAATTGAGTAATTAACATGTTTTATTATAAAGACGATTTTATTAACATGTTAAAAGCTGTATATATTTTTAATATTTAATATTCATGCATTTGTACCCTTTGAATTGACTGTATCCACTGTTTGGATTTCTTTTTAAATAATGAAAGTGAATTTAACCCTTTAATCTCATCAGACAGAAAGTTGAATATTTTAGGACCAAAAACATCTTTGAGGTATAGTTTTTTTTTGCTTTGGGTACTATGAAAATATTATTTCATGGCAAAGACAATTTTTACATACAACCAAGCAAAACTGATTCATTTACTTTTTAACTTTTTTCATCTAAAATGGTAATCTTTAAAAAATGACATTGGGTTGAAAACTTTTTTTCATTAATCTCTTAAACTAAGCTATGACTTAGTTTATATAATAAATATGTTTTAAGTAAATTTTAACATTATGTATTTTAACCTTGACAAATCTTACATTCCATCATTAATCCAATATTCTTAAAATAGGGTACAACATTTTCTTTTACATATTAATATATAGATTAAATATATGATTTAAGTAACAAATTCAATTTTTAACGCAACGAATGCTAAATTAAATTATATTTTTTCAACATTTTTTATTAGGTAATTTTTTTTGATACTATCTTCTGGACATTATACAATCCATCGAACGGAAGGCAATAAATATATGGCTTCAGGCAGAGAAACTTCATCAGTTGCGCTTCCCTCAACATATTAAAATCTTCAATAATTATTAATGTTTTTTCATACATATAACCAAGCTTAACTATTTAACGCACAATGAAAATCGGTATTAGGAGTGTTAAAGAAAACTAAAAAGAAAAAAAGTGATGCCATGTGTAATGCTTTTTTTACCCTTTGATTCCTATGATAGAAGTCACACGAAACAAATTTATATGTTAACTAAAACCCACAAAACGATTATGTGACAATACATTATTTCTAGTCGATAGTCTTCAAAATGTTACGCTTCCCTCGGCGATTAAAATCTCAAATAATTATTTATGTATTGCATTTAAGGCTGAATTTCACATTTTAACTCAAATTGAACATGTAGTAGTTTCAAGGAAAACTAGTCCACAGTGATTCTAAATTGAGAGCCGTGCTGTATTTAAAACTCCGTTACCCTTTCCTGGGATAGTAAGCACAAGAAACAAATAACAAATAGATTAATTGTTAATCTATTGGCTAGTTTTCCTTGAAGCTCCAAAATGTCGATTTTCATTTTACGTTAACATGTTAAGTTCGGGTATTTGTGCGAAATGCATAAACAATTATTCGATCTATCAATCACATGAAAGTTCTCGACTGTAAACAATATATTGTCTTGCCTTCGATGGATTAAAAACTCTCGAAAAGATAATATAATAATTGCTAAACTCCTAGATGAAGATATTCATTATTCCTTAACAAAATCTAAGACAAAACATTGTGTTTTGTATTTAAATTAAAATGCTCTCTAGCATAAATCAGATTTTAATTTTCTCTGCATACCCTAAATGTTTTACAAAACTAATTAATTTAAAGTTTTCTTGTAATACACAACTTTTTGTGTTATGTTATGAAATATATTTGAACAATAGTAAATAGGTTTCCGCATCATAAATTCATTCTATTAATAATTACATTCTTTGATTGTTTCTTATGTAGAAAAAATTATTTTATGAGTGCTTTGAATCTCTGAAATGTATTAATCCTCAATACCCATCTGATCTTTTGCATACACAGAAATTATCCTTCAAAGTGACAAATTTCATTGTCGCATAGATAAGTTTAGGTACATTTTTTTACACAAATTACTGTAGTAATTGTTTATTAAAGATGACACACTTCGCCTTCGCCCGGTTTGTTAGTTCACCGAATCTTTAAACTACTGGAATATAAAAAATGTGCCAATATTTCCGTGGTGTGTTTGACCTCTGCTTTGTTATACCGACATTTCCCTGAAAGACGATTATTCGAAAATCGTCTACGGGCCACTGTGATAAAAAAGCATTCGACATTCCAGGCCATAATAAATACCAAATTTTTAACATTAGATATTATGAAGTTGTATTCTTAAATGTTGAATTGATTGTTTGAAATTTAATAAATATTAGATTAATATAATAAGTCGCTTTGTAATAGAATCGTGTTAGACAATTCATGGCAAATTAGGAATTTCTTTGGGTTTTTTGTTATTTTAGTCCGACAATTAAGATACATATAATTACAGAACATTTCAAAATTGTATGAAAAAAACTATAAGTGGGAATATCAAAACGGTGATATATTATTCATAGTGTTAATGAAATTTAAGGATATTTGTAATTTTACATTGTTAATTTAAAGCAGTTGAATGGGACATCTTCTTTTCTTTTTGGGAATTATGAGCAAAGATTTATTTATTAATTTCGCCAAATTGGCTATTGATTCTGTAAAATTTAATATGAAAAATGCTTTTCAGGAATATGTAACTTATCTCTAAATTGGAAAACTTGAAAACTATATCAAAAATACACCTTGATGTAGTTGGCTATAAAATCAGTAGGAACATAACCCGGACGTATATTATTAAATTAGTAGGTGTGTACTGGTATTTCAAATTTTTTATTGAATGTTATTTCTTGTGTTTGAAGTGGAATTACATAAAAGTTATAATCAAGTTGGATTTTTTTCTCACTATATTATGTATAAATTTTCCTGATTAAAAATTGTTTATTATACATATTACAAATGAAGAAATGTAGTTCTAATGGAATTTTAGATAATGTAAGGTTAAAACTTTGTAAAATTTTATTATTATATATATTTTATATACTACTATATACTTTTATAGTGCTTAAATTATCATTAACTAATATTGATACCTCTGGATTTTCTTACGATTTTCACATATTGCTGAGAACATACATAAAGCACATGAAAAGGGTTCAAAAATTAATTTCTCCTTGTTACTTTTTTAAATTGAACAAGACAGCAATACAGATTTCAGTACGACGTTTCGTGTTATCAGAACAATCAACAATGGTTAAATACCATACTATTTGTTTTTATTTTTAAATTAAATCCAGTTTGAAATATAAAATTATGCAGAAAAATCTCCATGTTTCGATACTGAACGCCGGAAGAACAATTATTATCACAGTTGTAAAGGAAACACTAATTAAAAATATTAACAGCAGTATGTACTGAATTAGTTACAAAAACAGTTCAACAAATAAATATCATATTTTAAGGATAGGTTAGATCGTCTAATTGTGCAAGCCAAAACAATACTGGTATGCCCTAGTAAATTTGTTTGAACTGCTTCTAAAATCTGTTACGACTCTGAAGTGGATTCATATATTTTTGAGGTACTCCCATAAATAAAGATCTAGATAAGTTAGGTCCGACGTACTTGTAAGCCAGGAAACATCTGAATATATACAGGTCCAACCCAAACGAAATCGGCTTGAAAATTCCTGAAAAACTCTGAGCAGGAGTCCCTCCGTCTTATTAAAAAGTTATTGATTTGTGCGAATTTATTTTCGAACCATTCTTCCAAAGTATCGTTGTGTCCAAGCAATGCCCAGAAGTTTTGTGCAAATAGGGATTTTGTCGAGGAATAATATCTAATCATTTTCATACGAATTGAAAGACTGTGTAACTAATTAAATTTTGTATTGTGACTAAAGTAAATTGTCAATAAAACAATTTTTTTTCAAATTCATCATTTATTTTATTGCGACTTTATTTTATACAGTTTAATGGCAAATATTTATGTTGGATTTTTTTTAACTTTGAGCAGTGATCTATATTAGATATTTAAAGTTCAGATATATTTTAAATTTAGAAATAAGCGTTTAAACTTTAAACCACATCGTGACTCTTTAAGTTTATCAAAATTTTCTGTTGAATAATTCAATTTTTGCATAATTTGTCCTATGTTAGTAATTAAGTCAAAATTGAGTTTTTTGTAGTGAATATTGATGCTTTAAAATCATAAACATTGTCACTAACAATGTAAAAACACAGATTTGCACCCTAACACCAAACCATTGTTTAAACACTGAACACCGCCGTTTCAACAACTCTAAGTTGTCATCATCAAGGAGTAAACCAACCGTTGGGTGTTTAAATAAAGGTTTGGTGTTAGGGTGTAAAACTGTGACATTTGTGACACATTAAAGGTTCCACAGAATTTCCAGTTTCACTAACAGGTTACTAACTGGATTGAGTGATTATATGCAAGAATGGCACCAATCAGTATACTGTATCAATAATATATTGTCTTGCGTTCAATGGAATGAAAAATGTCAACAGTTAGTATCGTCATTTCTTTGACAGGTTTCAGTAAACCGCTACGACGTGTGTTTTATATCCTAGGAATTACAGGGAAACGGCGTAACACACAGTATGACTCCCGAGTTGGAGACTCTGTGAGATCAATTTTCCTGACACTCCTGGGTGTAGGAATACATTTAGCGATAAAATAAATAAATAAGTTATATGTTCTATATACATAAATAAGTATTTGAAAATTCAATCAGTTGAGGGGAGCACAACTGATGAAAGTTCTCTAATAGAAACAATATATTGTCTTGCTTTCAATGGATTGAAAAATCTCGAAAATTTCGTCTTGTATCAATAATCGCCATAGGGCTGTTTGTAAAAGTTTCATTTACAAGTGTAAGTTGTTAAGTTGAGATAGAATGTATCTTTATAACAATAAATTGATGGTAGTTTTATGTGTAAACGTGAAGTTATGAAGAGACCGAATTTTGAAACAACTTTTTATTTTAATTCTGTACCAATGTCTACCACAATTGAGTTGGGTATTCCACGATAAAAAATATAATAAACAAAATTATTTGCTATCTCTGTAATTGCAAGGAAAGTTACTATGCATGTTAGCCCAAAAGCTTAAAATAATAATTAGAAATTTTGTACCTACTAGTTTTTTTGATAGTGGACGTATCCAGATCTATCCTTCCGAAAACATTTTCTGTTGTGAACATTCATATTCATAGAGTGCCGTATTGGGACTGCTGATATATTCAACTTGAACATAATTTCGAATGGAGTTTTTAAATGTCCTATAGCATTTTAATAATATGTAAAGTTTGAGTAAGCTTTGTTAATAAGGTCAATAATATCTAATGTCGCATGAATTTGTTACTTGAAGAATTTCATTTTATTTAACTCATAAACTAATGAGAAATATTAGAAATTTTAGGATATTGGATAAAGGTATAATATTGCTTGTAAAAATTATTTTCATAGTTGTTATCACCAATATCAGACGATATCCGAATTCTTTCTTCTTCGTTTTCGCTTACTCTTTTCTCCTCAAGGGTCCTTAAAGGTACATGTTCTATATAAAATGATATTGTGGTTAACTTTCTGCTTATATAAAATTTTGACATTAAAGCATAAAAAATTAGACATTTTTCTCAAGTTGTAAAATAAAAGAATTTTATGATTTTTTTAAATATTGTAATTAGATATCCCGTACCTTAGTCAACGATAGCCTGAAATCTCTAAGCCAATAAGACAATTCAGAACGTTATGAAACTAAAAGAGTTAAGTTTGATTTAGGCTATTGATAAACAAAACGTGTTCATGTATTGTGCGAAACTGTTATATATCTTTAAACAAACTCCTCGTTGTAATCGATGCGGGATCTTGAGAATCCAGAATCAATTAGGATTTTTAATTTTAGTTCAGGAAAAGTAATATACATACTAAGTTATATCTTGTGGTCCTATGATAGTTCATTTACGAATTGTGAAGGTTGTAATAAGCACAATATGTACTCATCAATGTGATAATGAAAAACCATCATGAAGTGGCAAAGAGATGTGTACAGACTAGATTTTGAAGTAAATTTTGGTGTGGGGTCGTTGGTAATTTAATATAACTTACTTCAGACATAGAATTTCAGATACATTATATAGATAGTATTACCGGAAATACACTTGCCAAGTTGTACGAAAAACAGTCACCAATTGTCAAAGTTGTCTCTATGTAAATTTGCAATTCTGTAAATTAATATCTAATGACGAAGCACTTAAGCACTTAATTAGATTTTAAACTATTGCATGAATGGGGATATTTTTTATTAATCCTGATTTGTTGAGAAGTCTTTATTTAGGTTCATACTCTAATGAAAATGCGTTTAACATAAATCCTTTCTCCTTATTTACGTTCATGTTTTATTGAAAATTCAATGCGTTAATACATTATTTTCTTATTAATGTTACTTTGCGACAAATAAATCATGGCCTACTTAGAAAAATTAAGGCCTAACTTCACGAAGTGGGATATTTTGTTGATACTCAAATGTTTTATAGACTTGTGGTGTATTAATAGGCAGGAAAGAAGAATTGAACTAGTTTGCGGAATGACAAAAGACTTTGAGACATGTGATAAATGCCATCTTATTCGATTAAAAAAGAGTCCAAATAATGTCACATCTTGACAGCTATAAAATTAACCGTTTCAGATTTACCGGCGAAAAACGATTGTAAATCTAAAGCCAGATGTCAAATGCACTAGGTTTTCTCTAAACCTTCTCTATATTACCTTTGCGGTAGGTGTAATAGGAGTAAAAACCCTTGTATACAGAAGCGAATTTCGGACACCATCTATATTTAATTACATATAAGCAGCTCGATTGTTTGAAACATTACTTAGTGATTGATAATTATATTGGTAAAGTAGAATAATTTACTTGCTTTTAAAGAGTTTATCTGGCCATTTTTCTTAGCATTTTACATTACATTGCAAAATTTGAAAATGATAAGGTAAAAATAATTATTGAAATAAAATATAAACTAAATTTTATTTGCATTTGTACCGTCCAAATGACCAAATTTATTTACTCCCCACTCAGCAAATGTTGAACACATTATCAATGTCAAAATGTGAAATTTGGGTATTTATTATTCCAGCAAAGTACCTAACAATGATACTAATATTATGCTACCTACCTTACCAAGCATTAAACCATCATACAATGTAAAGTGACAGGACATGGATGAATTACACCTCAGATAGTTGCACAATAATGAACAAGACCCAAAAATTATATGTATGTTTTAGACAAATATTGATTAATAATGATTAATTCTAAAGGTAAATATTCTGTATAAAATATGTCCATATCTAAATGTTATTAAATATATCCAAAACGTCAATTGATTCGGTAGTTTCACGAGGATAAAATTATAGCTATATTATATTTCTGACAGAACAGAAATTGTGTCAAATACTACCGATAAATATTTATAGCATGCTTCTCTTATCAAATATATTATAATTTATTTAAATATAGTGATTTCAATTAAAACTTGTTTTCTTGGAGATAGATCATTTTACTCGTTTTGTGAAGTTTATTTTAACATCCTCTATTTTTTTTAACGTTTTCTTGAGAAATAACACCACAGGGTGATTTTGATCAAAAGACCCTAATTAGTTTATAATAAGCTAATGCGAAGATATTACCCACATTATTTACTTCCCACAAATGTATAATGGGAGACAATTATGAATGTAGTTTTTAGCCTGAATCTCTTTTGCCTAGTAATGTTGTGATCCAGATAAGAAATCTTGGGTTGCTTTAAAGTTTTTAATAATTTGCCGTCAACGACAGCCCTTCTAAGCTCTCCCTGGTCTTAACCAGTTTCACACATGGGATCCTCAACACCCTCCGAAAGTCCAAATCTGAGAACCCTAATTGTTGTGTACTTTTTATATTCAGCTTTTATCTTTACTAATAAAAACTTTTACTAAACATTAAATTGTTGTACACCATGCGATGAAAATATTTATCACAATTTGATGAGTTTTGTAAGGATGTATTACATGTTCCACAGTGATGTTTTAGAAGTTCCATGTATCAGTCTGAATATTATCATTGTCTATGTACAATGTACACATCCATTTATAGTGTATAATCTTACTAATGAGAAGTGATGTTTTATTTCGAGAAACAAAATATAAAAAATCCGGTATTCCCGGATATGGTAAATAATAATTTACAATTATTAAAAATAATTCGTTTATTCCATTCGTCTATGACAATAAAAAAGCTTGCACATCAAAATAAACTATTCCATTCAATGCCCATCCCTAGTATATAGTGTTGAGTTCGTTACCAAATTATAGTTACACTCGTCAACAAACTTGCTAATAAGTTGAAGTTGAAAGTCTGCTTACAACTGAAATATCTATAGCTGTTTGGACGATTCTTTTGGGAATATTTTTACATTAGTACATTAAAAAACAAATAAAAGGTATTTCAGTTTTTTATTAACCTATGAGGTGCAGTCATATGCTTAGAGATATATAACATATGCTTAGAGATATATAATCATTTTTGATTGGACTTTTAAAACCTTCATGCAGTTTAGAGTATTAAAATACTCTAGATATGTTACACGGGAGCTTTTTTATACTACATGTCTTACAGTATCATACTATATGTCTAATATGTATAGGTTTGAGAGTTAATAGTGTTTTCAATTTTAACTCTTTAACATTCAGTGTCGAACGAATTAAAATACTATCTGAAAGTATCAATCGTCTTGATCCTGAGTAGTATTATTAAACCACAAAAAATATTTATTATTTATTAAACTTTAATTAAATTAAGATTAAAATTTAAAATGATATGAAACTGATTTTACTAGAGTGTTTCTTCGCGCATGACATCAATGCAATGCTTGAAGACGTCGTGAAACATTGGTATGCTGCTAATAACATTAACAACTATTCTTCTATTCTTCTTCGACTATAAATTGTTTTTGAAAGTTTTTCCCAAGTGTCGCCTATGGGCTTCATATCCGGGGATAATGCAGCCAATATGAATGATTTATTCGATTTTAAGGCAGTCAATAAGTGCATTTGTAAAATGCGCTGGAACATTATTGTCAATGAAAACAACAGCTTTCTGTAGTCGAAGATAACATCTCTAACCCTCCAGACTGAATTCAGCATATAAATTATCATGGAAGTAACCACGCGCCAAGCATGCCCTTTGTTTGTAGCTACACACAAATTATGCTACAACAGATATTGCTTGAATTTGTTAGAAAGCATAGTACTCTATTCAAAAACCTTCATATAATTGTATGTCGTTGTCACCCAATTTCAAAAATTCGTGCAGACACAGTAGTGAACTTATATTGCAAATTAAATAAGTTTGATTTATTTTTTAACGTCAATTTTATTTTCAAAATAAAACAAACTTAACTAGAGCAAATTATTAGGAAAAGTATTGCACGTGTTGGATTACAAAAACGAGTGGACATCAAAGTCAGGTAGAGACATTCCAAGTCCAATATTCGTCATGTAGAATCATATGAGAATGTTTTAGATAGGATTCCATGAATTAAAGACATTTGGTTAGTTGAGATGAATATATGATTGATATATATTCAATCGAATTTCTGTCATTCTTTTTTAAAATGTATTACAACAAAACTAGAAGGCAGGCAGAATAGACATTCAAGAATCCCATAGAGACCTCGTAACCTTAAAACAACTAACTGTTAAGTATGGTAAATCAAAACCAAATTACCAGTCCAATGTTTTTTAGCCACTTCCAAATTTTAAGACTACCAATAATCTAAACATATTTAAATCACGTGTGAGACCAAATGTTAATCCTTCAATTAATAGACCAACAAATTTCGAAATTACACTAAGTAAAAACACTTCAACATTTCCAAGTCAGCCGATAAATGTTCAAATTGTTCAAATTCACAGAAATTTTGCGGCATCCTTCCGACTACATACAAGTTTACTGAAAATGTTATATACATATATTAATATTTAAACTATTACATTTAGCTAATAGTACTACTAAATTTTTTAGTTAAAGAAGTTCATTATGCAGATATTTCAGATTATATCACTGATTTAAGAACAATAATAGCTTTTAAAATTTCTTTAGCTATTCTGCCCATGTTTGAAATAAAAATTATGGCAAAACCGAGTATTATATTTGAATTATAGTGGTTCATGCATTCCTCTACCAACATAGAATATCCACTAACGCGAATGATACATCATAATATCGTTACTTTTTTTTTAATTAACATTCGCATAGGTGAAAATCAGCTGTCTACAAGATCATACTTATTCTCAGGTATAAGAAATGGATTGTAAAAATTTAATTCTTCTTATGAAATTAAGTATATCATGTATGATTTTCAAAATCATTCACCAAACTTGAAATATACTTTGTTATGGGTATCCACAAAACTATTCATTCCCTTAAAATTGAAAGAGTTTTGGTCCTACAAACCAAATATTTAATAATATTGAAAAAAACATAATATATATAATTTTACGGAACACCACATACTACATATGACAATAGTACCGAATTCAGATCTCAACCCTTAGTAAAGCATCAAACGTCATATCTCCCTAAACTATTTACACCACCCCAAACGTAGGTAACGTTTAATTGATCAATTGGTTCAAATTACCAGGCTAGTGTTATTAAGAAAGTTCTAAATTTTGACACCCAACAATCGAACCAAATTTGATTCACCTTGTTACGTCAAAGTTTAATTATTCTTTAATGGAGTCATGAAACTTCAAAACTACAATAATAACACTTTAACATTGCCAAATCTGCAGATAAATAATTCAATAAGACTTAATTACAGAACTTTCCCAAGAAGAAACCGTTCCGACCCCAAATAAAAATAGTCTGGAATATTTCATAATATGATTGTTAAATTTACAAGCTCCACAACACCCTGAAAATAGTTATCTAAAATATTACTTTTATTTAAGAATACCACCGGACTTTATTTATTTGAAGAATTTCTCTAGCCTGCATAGAATATAGAAAAATGTGAGTGATGCATGTTCAATTACAAGTCTAAGATTTTGCAGTTTAAATTATTAATCAATATAAGCCTAGAGCAATATCACCCGTGGACGAGATTATACTTATTATCAGTTTAAAGAAATGAATTGTAAAAATGTAATTCTTCTTGTAAAATTAAACATATCTTATATGACTTCCACAACATCCCCTAAAAATAAAATATAGGTACCCACAAAACTACTTTATTTCCCTTGTATTCAAAGAATTTAGGTTCTGTAAACGACATTTTAAGAATTCCGTAAAAAGATTTATTTACGGTACACTATATGTGAACATATTACCAAATTCAAATCTCAACCCTTAGTAATGTTTTCAATCTTTATAGATACATATGCAATTTAGATAGATAATAGTCATTTGTGACAGCTTCAAACTTCATATATCCCCACCAAACTGCATCTTAGGTAACGTTTAATTAATAAGTTAATTCAAATTAGGAAGTTATGTTTTATAGAAAATTCTGAATTTTAATCAACCGATGAAACAAAAGTTTAATTTTATTCTACCTAAATAGACTAACACAATTTCAAAACTACAATACTTCAACATTTCCAAGTTTACCGATAAATGCTCAATTAAGACCTATTTACCGCTTTTTCAATAGTTTTAATTAAGAATACCACTATATTTTTATTTGAAGAATTTCGTCAAACAAATATTTCATATACCACCATTTGATGCAAAAATGCAACAAATTTCTTTTCTCAATTTTGATATGTTTCACATAAAAATTTCTGCAAAAACGAAACTCCCATTATGATTATAAAGGTTCAAGTAATTCCTCTACCCAGCGTATGATATTATATAACGTGATAGGAACATCCTTATATTGCTAGCGAAAGTTTTTACCGTTTAAAGTATTAATCAGCTTCGAAAGTGAAATATTTCTATGAATTAATATACCAACACTTAAAAACAGCCATCGGTAATTCTTACACTCAGCCGAAATAAATGTATTCAAGAATTAATTCTTCTTGTGACTACCGACAAGTTATACGTACGATTTCCAATATCAACCACTGAATCCTTATATACTGAAATAATTTCAGTTTAATACATTTTTAGACAGTTCCAAAAATCTATAAATTTACAGTATACCACCCATAAAATGTGTCAATACTCAATTCATGTCTTAACCATTAGCCGAGTATAAACTCCCTAATAATAATAATCATTATTAACAGTGCAACTCAGACCGATTAGTCATGTCTTAAAACTCCAAACTTCATATATCGCCACTAAATAATTCATCTACTGTAGTCTTACGTATTTATTTAATCGAAAACACAAATCCAATTATATTATATGTACCCTTGGATCATTTACATTTTAATTTAATAATATCCTAAATAAATATGTCACCAACAAGAACTATACAAAAATAAAAATTCGAAGCATGCAATGTAAAAAAATGACTGTCCTAAACTATGTTTTAGACACAAATCCTATATATAAACTCATTTATATATAAACCTTTCAACATAATTTGGGGACAGTTTATATATCGCAATATACCCAAAATGTGTACCATGACACCATCTATGGGAATCTATAGAAATTCACTTTGGGCTCAAAATATGCTGTACATATAAATTTCAAAATGTCCCCAAAGCATGCCTTTTACACAAACATAGTTTGGGACCAGTCCTCAAAACATGCAGATGTCCCCAATGTATGCCTTGGTTAAAAAAAGTGTCTCCATAGTATGCGTCCTGCATTATATATATATATATATATATATTATATATATATATATAATATATCTTTATATTATAATAGACGAACTTGGCATCATCCTTTCCTCTAACTTCTTTATTAAAGATATATTTATGAATAAGAAGTAAGTCGCGCGCGAAGGATATGTTGTTATATAGTAATTTTAGCACCACATGATCAAAAATAACCCATTTCATTGGTCCGAGCACTCGAAAGCTTCCCTTTCCACCAAAAATTAGACGAAAATTGTGGTAGAGGGAGTAATTTTACGTTCAAACGAATATCGGAGTTCAAGTAGAGTAGTCGTTTGAGGTTATAATTCATACAAAAGGCAAAATTTATCTTATATTATTTGAAATATCACCTCAAACGTCTGCCCCCTGTCTATCCCCAATGAACACATAATTTTAGTAATAATGATAGTGACATCTCTAAAGTAATATATAAATCACCGACATTAAAATTGTCATTTGTACTTTATAAATATATATTTATAAAACAGGTAATAACTTTGTATTTTTATTAAAATTTCATAAATAATTTATTTATAATGATTAATAAAACACTCAACATCTTGAAGAGTAACTAAACCTTCTCGACGATCTCTTTTTAGCAAGAAAATTGGTGTAGTAATTTTTTGGAGGGTAATTCATGTTTCAAAAATTTACTTTTATCATAATAAAAAGCATTCAAATATGTACCATATGGAAGAAAATCAACATGGTTTATGATATTGTCAGTTTTTTGTTTGCGTTTCATTAAATTAAAATGGTCACAGCATTTTTTACATATTGAAGATTTTAGAATAACACTATTATCAAAACACCAGTAAAATATAGAAACGTGTTCACACTGTTTGCAGTAAACAGTAAGAATGTTCAATTTCTTCTTTTTACTCGTGCTAGCTTCAGATGTGCGATTCTGATATTTATACATTGCCTCGCTTGGCTCAACAACTCTGTATATATCCTATAATAAATTGTCAATCAGTTATATCTCGAGTCAAAAGAATATTAGATTGCTTATCTTATGTAAACAATTATTACAGTTGGTTAACCTCTTGTGGATAATGTGTTTAAAAGTGGGAAAATTTTGTTTTCAGTTTTCACATACAATTTTAGCTCACTAATTGTAAAATTTGCAAATCTTTAAATAAAAAATTAAAATGACATTGAGAAATTATTTCTGTTTAAAAGAACGAAATTAGCAACAAAAATAAAATACACATATCATGGGAAAGTGGGTAAAAAGTAAACAGTTAGATGACAAATATTTTATTAATGGTTATATTAAACATGGTTATATTTTAATTCATTATACAACTGAATTAAGCTTAAACTTTGTAATCATTATCAACAGTACCTAAATTTTATCATAACTTACCAAATTACACAGTCTTCTACAATCATTCCATACGTTACACAAATCTCTCTGATAATAAATTTCAATAGATATGATATGACATTTATATCGTCGTCTGTTTCACCAAAGTGCTTTTTATAAATCTCAGTCATTTTTAGTTTAAACAAATTGTATAATTTAGGTGAAATATCCCTGGCAAAATTTTCTTCTTTCCTTAATAAATCGTACTGTATTTTATTAAACGTCGATATGATTTCTGTATTGTATTGTTTAATATTTACAACAGGACGTGATTCGGGGGCATCTTCATTTGCCCTCTGAATTTTGTACACAAACCATTGTAAACATCGTACCGCATTTATGGACCCTTGATTTATAAAAGCCATTATTTGAGTTCTTATTTCTTCCTTCATATTTGAACAATACAGAGACCAATGACAATTCTTTCTCCTGCTTAACGAGTATTTCATTTAATCTATTCAATACAACGATAAAGCAATTTCTGTGGGTTTTTTGTCCACTTCATAAAAAAATAGGCGCTTCAATAACGGCACTGGCAACGGTTGAGACCACACGATAAATGGTATTTTGTAACAAATTTCATCTGAAAATGTTATTTTGTTAGCACCGTCGCATTGTGTGGTTTTTGTTGATACTATTGAGCAAGTTTCTAACCTGTCTTCGTGATCAGACAACAAAGACACCCATCTGTTTGTTCGTTGCTGAGAAGAACTATATTCTTGAGGAAATGGTGTGGTAGATCCGTACCCGAATCGTTGTTCTTCCAAACATGTAGTTGACTGCGGATCGGTTGTCGATGCAGAAATATGATTCTCTTTTTTTGATATCTTGTCGTTGGTATTGGCGATTGCACAGGAGCTTCGTATATGTATGATTTCGTAGCAGTATGTGGTGTGGGAGAAGATAGTAGTGGAGTAGGTGATGTGGGAACTCGTTCTTGTGCTGTTTCTTAAAATTATCTGTTGATGTGGGAATTTGAAAATGATGCGATGACTCTTTTTGGTTTGTTATTTGTAATGGTGATGATTCCACAGTTGCTGCGTATGATTTCCTATCGATATTTGGTGTAGGAGAGCTCACTAATACAGGTGATGCAGGACTTTGTACCGGAAACCGCCTGTCGTCCCTCGTCAAGCTGGACTCTTTATTGGGACACTGCTGCACTCCATTTTCGAGATAAAGATGAAAAACCTAGAAACAAATACAATGATATAAAATATATTGTAATTTATAAACTTACATCACCATCCTTTATATTGCCTTCACATCTCTCACCATCTTGGCCCTTTGTGGAAAGTTCCATTTCTTTACGAATTATTTTTTTGGTACGCGGTTTTCTTTTGTTTAAAGCCTTTCGGCATATGCATTGTCCGTGGCTCGTTTTTTTACATATACCGTTAACAATTTTTTGAAAGTCCTGTGGCCACCCTTCGTATTTTTCATTGTAAAGTCGTGACAACTCTGTAGAATCATCCAGGAACCGACAATCGTATTGATAAACGCAACAATTAAATATAATTTGTTTCTCGTCTTTTAGGATTTTCTTTTTATATTCAGTACTTATATTATCCAACAACTGTTTAAAATTTTTAAGACCACGATCACTAATTCCCTTAAATATCTCACAATATTTATCTAATGGGTTGGGCGTTAGAGATTCGTTGTCGTCACAGACCTCGTCCCTTCTTTTTTTCACCCGTGAATCTCCCAAACTGTCGACGTCTTTATATTTTCGTTTTTTGGTTTGGTAATTTTCACTCATTTCCACAGATGTCTTTAAAGAATTTGTTTTATTTTCTAGTAAACCATCTCCTGTTGTGGATGATTGATAATTATCCAAGTTATTTGTTTCGGAACTTAGATGGTGAACCGAATTTTCCTCAAATCTTTCCTAAAAATCAAAATAATTATTTGTTTTATTTATATAGAAAAATAAAATTACCAAAACATTGTTGGACATTGTGTAAAAAATTAATAACCCTATACCGCAAACAATACTATTCAAACAATTACAAAGACTGAATAGAATGAACGCATGTATTTATACCTTTATATGTCTCCTACTTATGCATACTAGTTTAACGGCTTTTACTAAAAATAAAACATTTACGAATAGATCTATAATTACATCTACATCTAAAATTATAATAAGTGGGGAAACGTGTTATATTTCAATGAAGATACACCGAGATACAAGTCTGTTTATGAAAAAGTTTATTTCTTTTTTGTAATTTAAATTGTGAACATATAATGAAACTCTACGACGAATACAAATTTTAATTTTTTGGAAATTATAAAAGCAACTAATGTTCAAAATCTAATTAATTTTCGAGAAAAAAAAATTACAATATTTTAAAAATAAATAAGCAAATCTTTTTCTTAACACGTTTGCGTTATAAACTTCATATTCTAGAACGAAATTTTTGTTTTATTTTGTTAATAATAAGTATTTTTTTAAGTAAAAGTAGTGGCGGGGAGAGGAAATAAACAGCTATTTTAATTGGTTATGTAATAAATTAATTTAAGAAAACAATGTCTTCTACTCATTACATCGTGTTTATTCCGGGACTGAAAGGAAGTTCAATAACTCTAGATGATTCTAAAATACAAATATGGCCACCAAAAAATTATTTACCAAATATAAGTTCAGTTTTAAATAAAACATTTCTAACAAAATGCGAGAAAGAAAATTTAAAATATACAAAAAAATCCAACAAATCTTTAAGAATTAAAATTATAAATAAAATTAAATTGGGGTTGATAACTTTTGACGTTTATGATATATTTTTACAATCTTTGCATCGATTAGTGAAGAAGATAGAACGCGGAACACCTTATATATCAATTAAATTAATTTGTTTTGCATACGATTGGAGACAATCTATTAGCATTTCAGCTTTAAATCTTTACGATTTTTATTAAAACATTTAAATACCCCGAACAAGGGGGTGATAAAATTTTCCTTACTTGGTCACAGTTTGGGTGATTTAATTGCAAGATATTTTACTGAGGTTACGCTCAAACTCAAATCGAAATGTAATAATACTAAACAACTTACTCCTCGCCACGTCATTTGTATGGCTACACCGCACAACAGATCTATAAAAGCTCTGATATATTTAACCGGTATAAAATGTATTCCACTAATTTCCCAAAGAGATTCTAAAAATTTATTAAATACATTCGATTCTCAATTAAGTAATGTAGTTTATGGGGGAAAAATTAAGAATATATGCAAAACGAGAAAATCAAATGTTTTTGAGCGTTTTAAAAATATATTCAAGAAAAATGACTTGGCGTTTGAATATAGATTATTTACAAGCAAAAAAAAGCTAAATGATGATAATTTTCATAATTTAGTTTTAAATTTACGAAAAAATTTCTATTGTGGGATTTTGATTTAAAAAAATTGCGAAATGCCTTTTTGCATACAAATTGCTTAGATCCATTAAAAAAGCCTCAAACTACGACATATACATTCATAAACGCCATTAATCTTAAAACGGCTCGATATCTGTGTCCCGATTCAAAAATTATATATTTTAATGATTCAGGACACGGAACTGTAATGAATCCCCTACAAAAAGATTTTGATTTGAAACGGAACAAATTAAGTACTAAACCATCAAATATAAATGTCCACTTAAGGTTTTTAAAAACTTCACAAATTATGAACATTTTATATAATGTATTTGCTACAAACAACAGTAATTCTTTTGCAAATAACAAAAATGTATCAATTTGTAAAATGAAACAAGTTCAAATTAACATTCAAGTCGAATTCTGTTTAACTCGATCCAATGAAGGTTTTAAACTTGATTTTGTAATAAGGAATCTGGGAGAAAAGGCAATAAATTTTATAAAAATTATAATACAACCTTTATATTCTGATAAATATATTACTTATTTTGTCTATTCATGGGTTTTCTCTCCTCCAAATTTTTTCCTGTAACAGATAAGTATTTAAAAAATTGTATATGTAGAACAAAGTGTAGTAAGGCAATTTCGTAAAATTGCCCGGATTACTGGTTGTCTGTACAGAGATTCTTCCTCACAGTTTTTCTGAGAGAAAGAGATGTCTATAAAATGATCAACCAGTATTCCTGTATATAAGTAATGTATTGTATATTGTGTAATACTTATCTGTGTATGGAGACGTTTCAACTCCGAGTCTGGAGTCGTTGTCAATCGTTAGTGTTGTTTTCGAGGCTTTTTTCTAAAAAATTTTCGCTTTGATTTTGAATTTATTGTTTGTCAAAAAATTGACATGACAATTTGTCGTTTGGCGATCACTTGACGCTGAGGTTACCGTTTTTTGTTCTGTTAGCAGTAAATTCTTCCAGTCCAAATGAAGGTCGGCTGAAGGTGCTCCGATTTCAGTGTTGTTTATCATCATACAGCTGGCTTCTTTAAGTTTTCTCTTTTTTAAGTTTCTTCTTTCAACACAGATCTTTGTTTTATCCCAGTCTATCCTATGGCTGCGGTGCTCGTTAATACATGATTGGCCAAATTTGATTTGTCCACATGTCTTCTGGAAATGTTATATTGATGTTCTTTTTTCCTTACTTCTAAAGGTCTTGAAGTTTCACCGGTATAAGAATGGCCACAGTCACACAAAACACTGTACACACAATTTTTAGAACTCTGGGTTGCGTTAAACGGTTTGGTATGTGTGAGGATAGAGCGCAAGGTATTATTTGTTTTAAAAACAGTTTTAACGCTGTATTATTTCCTAACCGCTTAATTTTTCCGATACACCTGGGATATATGGAATTATGTTCATAATTTGGTTGTCTGTTTGTGTTTGGTTGGTATTAGTGTGATGGTTATTTGTGCTGGTTTGTTGTTGCGATTTTCTTTCTAACTGATTTATAGTTTTATTTATAAAGTCTTGGGATATCGTTTTGAAGTAGATGTTCTTTGATAATATTGACTTCTTTGTTAAAGATTTGGGTGGATGAAGATATGTTTTTTGCTCTATCATATAAGCACTTTACAACACCTTTCTTTACATTTAAAGGATGGTTGGAGTGAAATTCAAATATCTATTAGTATTTGTAGGTTTTCGATAAGTACTTGTACTTATTGTGTGTTTGTTCTATCTATAAGTACATCAAGATAAGCAAGTTTATGCAAATTTTCCATCTCCATTGTAAATTTTATTGTGGGTTCTTGACTATTGATGTAATCTAGGAATGAGTGCAGTTCTTCAGCACCATACTCCCAAACCACAAAAATGTCATCAACGTATCTCCACCACACTTTTGGTTTATTTTTATATTTGCCTATGAATCTTTCTTCAAGAATTTGGTATGGCCATGGGTTCTTCTTTATCTCCTATAATCAGTAATATATTCATGACATATTTTGAAGAAAGATTCATAGGCAAATATAAAAATAAACCAAAAGTGTGGTGGAGATACGTTGATGACATTTTTGTGGTTTGGGAGTATGGTGCTGAAGAACTGCACTCATTCCTAGATTACATCAATAGTCAAGAACCCACAATAAATTTACAATGGAGATGGAAAATTTGCATAAACTTGCTTATCTTGATGTACTTATAGATAGAACAAACAACACAATAAGTACAAGTACTTATCGAAAACCTACAAATACTAATAGATATTTGAATTTTCACTCCAACCATCCTTTAAATGTAAAGAAAGGTGTTGTAAAGTGCTTATATGATAGAGCAAAAAACATATCTTCATCCACCCAAATCTTTAACAAAGAAGTCAATATTATCAAAGAACATCTACTTCAAAACGAATATCCCCAAGACTTTATAAATAAAACTATAAATCAGTTAGAAAGAAAATCGCAACAACAAACAGCACAAATAACCATCACACTAATACCAACCAACACAAACAGACAACCAAATTATGAACATAATTCCATATATCCCAGGTGTATCGGAAAAAATTAAGCGGTTAGGAAATAAATACAGCGTTAAAATGTTTTTAAAACAAATAATACCTTGCGCTCTATCCTCACACATACCAAACCGTTTAACGCAACCCAGAGTTCTAAAAATTGTGTGTACAGTGTTTGTGTGACTGTGGCCATTCTTATACCGGTGAAACTTCAAGACCTTTAGAAGTAAGGAAAAAAGAACATCAATATAACATTTCCAGAAGACATGTGGACAAATCAAATTTGGCCAATCATGTATTAACGAGCACCGGCAGCCATAGGATAGACTGGGATAAAACAAAGATCTTGTTGAAAGAAGAAAACTTAAAAAGAGAAAACTTAAAGAAGCCAGCTGTATGATGATAAACAACACTGAAATCGGAGCACCTTCAGCCGACCTTCATTTGGACTGGAAGAATTTACTGCTAACAGAACAAAAAAACGGTAACCTCAGCGTCAAGTGATCGCCAAACGACAAATTGTCAGTGTCAAATTTTTTGACAAACAATAAATTCAAAATCAAAGCGAAAATTTTTTAGAAAAAAGCCTCGAAAACAACACTAAACGATTGACAACGACTCCAGACTCGGAGTTGAAACGGCTCCATACACAGATAAGTATTACACAATATACAATACATTACTTATATACAGGAATACTGGTTGATCATTTTATAGACATCTCTTTTCTCTCAGAAAAACTGTGAGGAAGAATCTCTGTACAGACAACCAGTAATCCGGGCAATTTTACGAAATTGCCTTACTACACTTTGTTCTACATATACAATTTTTTAAATACTTATCTGTTACAGGAAAAAATTTGGAGGAGAGAAAACCCATGAATAGACAAAATAATTCAAGACCTCCTCAACAATCTTTTCGAAATTACTTACGAATGAGGTATGGGCCAATTTCAACAACAAATTTTAGAAAATTAGAAAACCTGAATAAGAAAACTAGCACGATCACAGAACAGCTTAACGTTCCTAATAAAATGCCGAAATGAGGGAATAATTCCAAAGGGGTTGTTACCAAAAATGCCATTCACAGACAGAGTTAGTATTAGAATTCAGTTGAAAACAGGTAATGCTTTAGTTAGAAATAGAATACAACACCATCGGAAATTGAAGGTAAGCCTTAAAAATAACATCATTATATAGAAAACAAATTCAAAGAAACGCACATTCCATCAGACTATAACCGCATCTTTAATTGTTTAAAGGATTCATACAGCTTGGAATTTCAAATATGTAAAAACAGAATATAAATAAATTTCAACATCTCTTAAATGAAAAAACACAAAAAATCTGTACTTACACACAAATACAAATTTCATCATAAAACTGTGATTAATTTATCAACTAAACACATTACACCAACAGAACAATACGTACTTTCTAAGGGATTAAATTATTCAATCACTCCACAAAATATACCTAAACTAGATCTGATAGTTGCGATTGAAGACACAGCCCAAAAACTGCCTCCAGAAGTGTCAAGTGAATACCGAATAAGAAATAAATTACTTCTAGAGAAGCAACACAAAATGAAATACAATCTTACTCCTACAGAGAAATATGCCGTAGAAAAACTTAAAAAAGACAACACAATTAAAATTCTACCTGCCGATAAAGGTAACGCTACGGTTATACTTGATAAAAATGATTACAACACCAAAATGATGGACCTTATTAACACAGGATCATATTCTAAGCTCAAAAAAGATCCTACGCAAAATATAGAAAAAGCCGCTAGAGACATTATAACAAAACACAAACAAGAATTCACTCCATTAGAACGAAAACACTTAACACCACACTATAGTAAACCTCCACACTTATATGGCGTTCCAAAAATACATAAAGACACAATACCAATGAGACCCATTGTAAGTTCAATAAATTCACCATTACAAACATATCAAAATTTACTAAATATAATTAAACCTTACGAAAATAATCCAAACAATTTAAAAAACACTAACGATTTTTTAACAAAATTAAAAAGCATTATTATCAACAGAAATGATATAATAGTAAGTTTCGACATAGTTAGTCTTTTTACAAATGTACCTGTTGATAAATCATTACAAATTATAAAAAATAAATTACAACAAGATATTACCTTACACAACAAAACAAAACTAAACATTGAAACAATTATGGAACTAACCGAACTTTGCTTAAACACTACATATTTTCAATTTGAAGGAGATTTCTATAAACAAGAATTTGGTATGGCCATGGGTTTTCTTATCTCCTATAATCAGTAAATATATTCATGACATATTTTGAAGAAAGATTCATAGGCAAATATAAAAATAAACCAAAAGTGTGGTGGAGATACGTTGATGACATTTTGTGGTTTGGGAGTATGGTGCTGAAGAACTGCACTCATTCCTAGATTACATCAATAGTCAAGAACCCACAATAAAATTTAATGGAGATGGAAAATTTGCATAAACTTGCTTATCTTGATGTACTATAGATAGAACAAACAACAGAATAAGTACAAGTACTTATCGAAAACCTACAAATACTAATAGATATTTGAATTTTCACTCCAACCATCCTTTAAATGTAAAGAAGGTGTTGTAAGTGATATGATAGAGCAAAAAACATATCTTCATCCACCCAAATCTTTAACAAAGAAGTCAATATTATCAAAGAACATCTACTTCAAAACGAATATCCCAAGACTTTATAAATAAAACTATAAATCAGTTAGAAAGAAAATCGCAACAACAAACCAGCACAAATAACCATCACACTAATACCAACCAAACACAAACAGACAACAAATTATGAACAATTCCATATATCCCAGTGTATCGGAAAAATTAAGCGGTTAGGAAATAAATACAGCGTTAAAACTGTTTTTAAAACAAATATACCTTGCGCTCTATCCTCACACATACCAAACCGTTTAACGCAACCCAGAGTTCTAAAAATTGTGTGTACAGTGTTTTTGTGTGACTGTGGCCATTCTTATACCGGTGAAACTTCAAGACCTTTAGAAGTAAGGAAAAAGAACATCAATATAACATTTCCAGAAGACATGTGGACAAATCAAATTTGGCAATCATGTATTAACGAGCACCGGCAGCCATAGGATAGACTGGGATAAAACAAAGATCTTGTTGAAAGAAGAAAACTTAAAAAAGAGAAACTTAAAGAAGCCAGCTGTATGATGATAAACAACACTGAAATCGGAGCACCTTCAGCCGACCTTCATTTGGACTGGAAGAATTTACTGATAACAGAACAAAAAAAACGGTAACCTCAGCGTCAAGTGATCGCCAAACGACAAATTTTCAGTGTCAAATTTTTTGACAAACAATAAATTCAAAATCAAAGCGAAAATTTTTTAGAAAAAAGCCTCGAAAACAACACTAAACGATTGACAACGACTCCAGACTCGGAGTGAAACGTCTCCATACACAGATAAGTATTACACAATATACAATACATTACTTATATACAGGAAATACTGGTTGATCATTTTATAGACATCTCTTTCTCTCAGAAAAACTGTGAGAAGAATCTCTGTACAGACAACCAGTAATCCGGGCAATTTTACGAAATTGCCTTACTAAACTTGTTCTACATATACAATTTTTTAAATACTTATCTGTTACAGGAAAAATTTTGGAGGAGAGAAACCCATGAATAGACAAAATAATTCAGACCTCCTCAACAATCTTTTCGAAATAAATATATTACTTGTTTACATTATACATTAATAAATACGGCGCTCCTTATAAACACATAAACATGCGATAATGTGAAAGATGTGTACATTACTTGTTCTGAACATTTATTTCGGTCTCCTCTGATTTAGGGTTTATCGTCATTATTTGATAAGTTATTTTTTCATGATTAATTTAAAATATATGAAATATAAAACTGCAAAAACAATTATCAAGGAAATTATGCATAACATGAACATATAATAATATACATTGTGACTATGCAAATAATTGTGGTTTCTTTTGCAGTTAATAAATCCTCAAAAACTATTTATTCGGATTTTCAACTGAAACAGGTATTTATGTAATTTTATTTTTAAATATAGTGGGGGTATTTATATTGAAAACTTTTTCTTGGTGTGATGTTCTATTATTTCAATTATATGAAAGTAATCCATATAAAAGCGTGACACACGGCATTGAGAATCAATCCATCGAAAAAACTGAAACGATACAATGTCCAAAAAAAAAAAAAAAACTTAATAATATAAAGATGTTATTGTCAGAAGAGAATATGGATATAGGAAAAATTAAAAGTTTATTAAAAGTTGGTAAGTGGTGTAGTTGACACAACTTGTCAGAACAACTACTCAACCAATGAAAATCTGTATACCATGTTACTTTAAAAAAGACTTTTCGAAACTGGAGCCCGAATTAATCCTTGGATGATACTTCAAAACTAAAGAAGTAGACAAAACATTTTGTGGATAATTGTAAAAAAAGTTAACATTTATTTTGATGCAAAAACTATGTTATTATGTAATAAAGAAATACATGAATTGTTACTACATTTTATTTTAATAAAAAATTATTTCTAAATAATCATTATTATGGAAAACCTTTTATTTTTGGTGAAATATTGTCAGTTTGTTTTTCGAAATTAATAAGGATTATAATATATT